>VZTF01006557.1:2122147-2246013 GCA_013397755.1 Cnemophilus loriae | reverse complement strand
TTTTTTTTTTTTTTTTTTTTTCCCCCCTCCCCTCCGTCCCCCGTGCAAACCGTGACGCCCTGCCGAGGGAAGGGCCCCGTGTACGGGACGCGGCTCGGGTCGGGGCTTCACCGCCCGGCCCGCCCGGGGCGTCGCGCCCTCCGTGGGGAACAGTGCTCGTTTTCTACCCCGAGGAAGATGGTTCAGATCTCAGCCTACTTTCAGCCTCGTGTTTACATAAGGAATTAAAAATAGCGGAATTTCGTTCCGGGAAAGCCTTGATCTGAGCAGCGCTGCCTCCTCATCCTAAAATCTCTGCCAAATTGTCTCCCATCTTCAGGCACTTAGGAGGGCTTTTGTCTTTTAGACGTTGATCTAGATGGTGTATCTTAGGCGCCCACGTAGCTCCAAAAGGCACGGCGGGGTGCTGGTAAATGGAATAAATTGGAAATGAATAGCGAATGAATAAAGCAAAAAATAAAATCGACCTGGACGAATGGTTACATTCCCGTAAAAAACAAACAGAAAGGGAGATTACAAGGTAGAGATATAAGTAGATCAGTAAAGCTAGTGCGTCAAAACCTGTTTCGGCAACGTGGACGAACATTGTAGGGACAGTGCTGGAATACTATCTTGGCTGTGTAACCGTGTGGAACGTCGTTGATCCTCAATTGTTTTGAAGTGTCAGTAGCAATATATAGATTACCTTTATTTAAATAACAGTTAGAGAGTATCTGTCTAAGCTTCCACGTAGCTTTCTTTTCTGTGAATCAAGCTAAAGTTAATGTCAGATGAGAATAAAATGCGGTATAGAGAAGCTGAGATGTGTTCAAACATACTTAATTTTGGTAGAAGATAGAGTGTTCAAAAGTTAATCTAAATTTCAGAAATGTGCTTAATGGTACACAGTACTGTGTTTCTGAAAATGCCTTTCGAGAATCATGTACAAATTACATGGAAATATTCGTCAGCGTTGCTTCATTGTGTGTGTGGTTGGTCTGTGCAGGGCTGGTTTGGGCTTGTCAGTCCAGACTTAAATTTTACATTGGTGCTAACTTCTAGATTTCCTAGCATTAGGAATATCAAATTTGTTTGATAAGGTCCTGTTAAACAAAATGTTTTCCTTGTTTACATTTTAGGGTGGTAGTCAGTCATCGTTGCATTATGTGCCGTAGTGAAATTCCCAATTTTATTTCCTCCCTGGGAGCAATCCTAGATTTGGGTGCCAAAATTTACCTTTATGTCACACATGTATGTGCCCACAGGCAGAATTTCGTGACAGGGATTTGTTAACAAATTTATTCCACTAAGAGTAAGTTGTTGTGGCTGTTGAACGTTTTTAGTTCAAGGATAAATCTCCCTCATTGTCCATGAAAGGTCAGGCGTGTGATGCCAGTTGCTTGGGGCTTTTTTGTAATCACAGTCTTTAAAGTAAACTGCTATTGGGAAAGCCAAAGCCTTCAGTGCATATCCTTGCACTTACAGTTTTTGGTCAGTAGTTTTAGGCCTTAAGTACCGTTGATATTTTGTTTTTGGGGTTTTTTTTGTCTTTTGCTTTCTTTTTTGTTGTTGTTGTTTTGTTTTTTTAACTGCAGTTACAAAAAAACCCCAAAACCAGCCAACCCTATGGAACTGCAGACAAGTCAAACTACTTTGTAGTCTTCAGCTTTTTACAGGAAAGTCTGATCATCAGTCAGATGTTTAGCTTTCGAAGCGCTTCTGCAGGTTAAAAGGAAAACTGAGAGCTTTTCTTTCCTTTGCATTTTGGTTTTCTCAGTATCATTTTTTAAATGTGTGGTCAGGCACTGCAGGAGGTCTCTGGAAATGAGCCCTCTCCTCAGAGCAATTCAAGAGGTGATCTCTTCTGGGATTGCCGAGAGAGAGAGAGAGAGATAGCAATCACGGCGAGGATATTTATTCCTCGTGAACTGGATAGACAGTGCTGATTGACTTCAAAGGCAAAAAACTCCATGGAGCAGTCACTGGAGAAGGGTTGCTGTAGTGAGACTTGGGTAGCTCTTGAGCCAAAACTGTGAAGGTGAAGGGCTGCTGCTACCTGTTAGTGACCCGCTGAGGGACAAAACCCTGTTTAGTTTTTGGTCTTGTCTTTCACTCCCCTTTTGTACAAGCCAGATCCCTTGCAGTCTGTGGAGTGTTTTTCTGGTGCCTTGAGAATCTGCCTTTGGGTGTCTCTAGCCCTGTCTCTCGGAGGTGATGAGGCAAAGGAGCTGCAAGTCATCTCCAGCAGACAAGAATAATTTGCTTCCTGGAAGATTTGCACTCTCCCAGGTGAATCGGCATCTGCTGTGCCTGCTAATCTGCCAGGGTGACAGTGGCAACCCAGATCTCAGCCTCAAGAATTCTCCCATGAAATCTGCTTTGAACCCTGGTTTCCTAATGTGCAACTGATCAGTTCCCAACTCTTGTCTGAGAATAATGCACATACACTAGCTTTTTTTGCATATGTGCTTTTATTTCTTTTCTGCTGATGTTAAATATTGAAAATACATTTTCAGTGTTTCCTATCGAATGTTTTTTAATCATTACAAATATGACTTGAAAAACATCTGGTTCATGTGGCTGAAAATAAAATCAAATATTGAAATTACCTAAATCTCCGGTAAAGATAAGTATAGGGAAAGCAAGAGCACCTTTGGTGTGTGTATAGCACCTAATAAATTTGAACTTTGGGCAGTGGTGAAATTCAGACAATGGTGGTGATTGGATGGAAGATTTTTATGTGAAATCTACTTCAGCTTTGTTTGGACGTGCCAGACTGTAGAGTTGGTATTTTGCCACCTACTTTTCTGAGGAGAGAAGAAAGAAAATGAATGTAAACTTTACTACTTGAGAATGTGTTTCTTTTTATTAGATATCCTCTTGCAGGGCTTTGGATGTTATAAATTGTTAGTGAGCTAATAAGACAGTGAGGTTAAAAAAACAAGCTTTCAAGTATTGCGTATCTTGCTGATACTTCTGTGTGTTTTGGTTAAGGTTGTATGTCTTGCCTACCAAGACTCACACTCCTCAAGAGAAATCACTGAGTCCTCTGCAGTGGTGCAGGCGTGTTCTGGATCATCCAACTCCTGAGATAGAAGCTGCAAAACGTTCCTTGTGCTTTAGATTGGAGCAAGGTAATCGTATTTTGTAATTTCGTTATTAGGAGATTGGCATTTTTGGTCTGGTGTTTCACTTGTCTTTGTGTTTTCACAGTTTAGCAGGCTTTACATGTGGCAGGCATACAGTTTCTTCAATACAGTTTCATATGCAAGTCTTCCTTCATTTCATAAATGCTATCAAATGTTTGAATTTTTTCTTTTCTGATTGTGCAGTTTTAAAGTATTTGCCTCCTTTTTTATCCATTTTTTCTCCTGCACAATTTGTTGAACTTGTCAGTTTTCATCCATGGCTTAAAATAGAGAACCTCCTGGCTAACTTTACTATTGGCATATCTGTTGAGGTTTGAAAAAGGGTGCTTTTCATTTTTTGTAAAGTCAAAATTATCACGGGGCTATAAATCTTTAAAGGCATGTTTGTCAGCATCTAATGTAGTGTCAGAACTTTGCTAAGTATAGCACACACCAAGAAGAGCTGTAACTTTACTGTAGTGCTGTTTTGTTGGCCTCTACATCTCAGGTAATCTCAGGTACTGGAATCCATCTGGTGGCTGATCAGTGCCGGTGAACTTGTAGAGTTATCTCTGTGTGCACTGACTTTTGGTTTAAATAAATACGAGACAGCACTTTTCTTACTTTCTTACCATCTGGGGTCTCATTAAGATTGTATTAAGTGTTGTTGAAGAAGGCGATTAAGGGAGGATATTAAGGTTTATAACTCACTAGGAAAGAAGAAGGAAATGAACAATACGGGAAGATGACAGAAGAAGAAATAAAGCTAATGACAGCATGAACATATGGCTGTATAAGTTAGCTACAGCCGTCATTAAGAGAGATTGAGCGCGTTCGTGTGTGCTTTGGAGGATATGGGTAGCTGTGGATAAGTCTTATCCAAAATCAGGCATTTAATTGAATCAGGCTCTGAAGGCATCTGCCTCTTTGTATTGACTGTAAAAGATGCTACAATGATTATTGCTCTAGAAATATTCAGTTAAGCTTATTTGCCACAAGTTACATGGGCCAAGCTGTGGTTGCTATATTGGTAATCATCCCATCTAGTTTTAGGGTGGACTTTGCCTTGTTAATTGGGTCCTGAGTTCAGGTGTCCATAGGGTGAGTTGAGTATCGTACTTGACCATCAATGAAAGTTTTGTCTGTAGAGTCAGAGGAATCAGGGGAGCTGCTCAGGTGACAAGGTTTAGGTGTTGACTGTAGAATTAATTTAGTAGCTCTCAAGTCCACTGACAGGAGTGGGTGCTTGGCACTCAACCCCATGTGCTTACCTGAAGGTACATCTGTGTGGGGTTGGGCATCCAGCAATGGAGTGCAGTCTGGTGTAGAAGCTCTGTTTAGATTGCCCCACGTAGATATCCAGTGCCATTTGAGATGGCCTGTTACCCTGTTTTCTGTTCAGGACAGGTGTAGACCTTCTGTGCTTCTATGTCGTTTAAGGGTATCTTGGCCTCCCCAAGGGCCTCTCAGGTGGGCAGGCACATCCGAGTATGGGCGATTGAGTCAAGCCTGTAATGTCAGTGTAGAAACAAGCAAGAGGACTGCATGACCTATTTTTTTTCCTTGCAAGGGTTTATTTAAATTGAATAGGCAATAAAGGTTTCAAATTTAAATCACTCTATGGTTATCAGTTCAGTCTCTCTGTGTGCAGAAGTCACAGCAAATGACATATGTCACCAAATTATGTTGACAATGAGTTACTCTCATCCATATGTTCTACTCATGGCGATTGGCTCATGAATTTCCTGAGCTCTGTAAAAAGTTTCTGAGAAATTATATGCCATAAATAAAACCTGTAATGGGAGCCATATGTTCAGGGAGGGAATGGACTTATGTTTATACTGCAGCAATTCTTTGGTAAAATTGCTTTAATTAATAATTCAGTAAAGATTTGATTAACACTCATGTTTCTAAGTATTTTCTTTTAGCACCTTTGCCTTTATAAGTAATACGTAATAATCAGATGTCATCCTTCTTACTGTTTGATTTTTAGAAGTTGATTTCACGATATTTATTTATTCCTTAGTTTTTCAACCAGATGAGAGACTTTTGTAAGAATCTGATAATTTGGTTTTTGAAGTACAGCAAACTTTCTGTAACCTGACTTTCCTGTATTTTGTTTTGCAGTGCACTGAATCAGTGATGTGCATGTATAAATACATTAACATAATTCATCCAGATTTTATGAGGGACTCACTAAGAATGGTATTCTTCTTTTCTGGTACTAAAGTTTCAAACTTTGTACTTGTAAGTTGAGTGATGTTTTCCCCTTTTGGCCATAAGCCTTGCAAGGGCATTTTCAAGGTATTCTGAAATCTAGTAGTGCCTCTTCTGCTTGGCCCTGAGTCAGTGGTTAACACTGAAGTACTTGAGAACTATTGAATGCACTGTCAAAAAACATTTATAGTGTATCAGAGTGTGATTTCTGAAATACCTTATTAGTAGAATTCGCTTAGTGCATGGTGCATTAGCCAAAAATTAAACCAGTTTAGTTGTCATAGCTCTTTAGGTATCAGAGTGCACATGGAAATAAAAAGCAGTAAAAATTGATTTTTGACTGCAAAGTCAGCATATCTGAATAAGTTCACACAGAGTGAAGAGCTGTGAGCCAAAAGAAGTAAAAATTTTGCCAGTCTGTTTTTGAGTTGTAAGTAATTCCTGTTCTCTTACTAAGATTTTTAATCCTGCTCTCATTTATTACTCCTTGTGTGAATTTTTCTTACTACGTTATATCCTGATTTTCATAAGAGTTTTTGTTTGTTTTCTGAAATATCCCAGCATTAGGGTATCTCATAACAAGGCTAAAAGTCTTGTGAGAGACTTCTGCCAAAGCAGTCCAAGGCAGTGAAACAGTCCAACAGCTACTTGGTTGTTCAGGCCAGAAAATCACTTGAATGGTGGTATTTTCTTTTCATTTTGCTGCGCTTACCAGCCTGTTTATTTTCTAATGAAAGTGAGTGTTTTAAGTATTTCACAGTGGAAGTTAAGAATTCATCTTGGCATAAATCCTTAAGGTTTATTATAAGCACAGAGGTGGTCTCCAGCAGGTGGTTCTTCTGTGAACCACTGTAAGAACTTGGGCAAGCTTCTCAACATTCCTCTGATCTACCACTAAGTAGGTAAAGCTTTTATAATGTTTATAATGAACTAGGCTTATTACAAACCCTGTTTCTGTGGATTAAGCATGCTAGCTTTAAAGGAGGATGAAAGTTAAATGTAACCCCCTATGATAAGATCTTTGCTTGGAATCGTTCCTGTTTTCTGTGAGCAATTATAGTGTTGAGGGAACATTTGTTTGTTGTTCATTTCAGTTTTATCTCTGTAGGCTGGCCTGGATCGCATCTTTCTTCTTCCTCTTTTTCAGTTATCTTTTGTTTGAAACTTTTCTGGTTTGTTATGTTTGCAGCAGTTCTCTATTGTAGGGTCAGTTAGCTCACTGTATTTTAATCTTGCTATTTTATTGTTTTAGGTTAATTGAAGTGAACAGGGCTGCCTAACAGTCTTAATGGCGTGGTAGAGCCTCTTCTGTGTTTTTTGACAGTAGCTGAAGATGTTGGGACATGCATTAAGTTCAGTGAGCAGAGAGATGTGACATGTAAACTTACTAGCTGATGCAGATGGGTATAACCCCTCTGAAACTGATGAGATGGTGGTGATTAACACCCTAGCTGAAGATACCCTGCATAACTTCACCTCTGCAAAAAGCTCTGAAGCACAAGCGGGTGGATAAACTGAGGACTTAAGAGGCTTAGCAAGGAGTCAGTCTGTAGGAGCTCAGCTTTTATGCAGGGCTTCAAAGCGTAACTCATCCAATTCAGCCTTCCAGACAGGAAGCTCCTCTTTCTTGGAGAATATGAGATACGGGCTAGATTCAGAGTTCGGCTTAGATGAGTTCTTATACAGAAATACCATTTCAGATGTTTAAGAACAGTAGGCAACTGAAGTCTGTGGGTTTTGCAGTTGGCTGCAGTAGTTTATAGTTTAAAGAGTAAAACTCTGTTTTCTTTCTTAAATAATTATTATGCTTCAGGATGGATGCTGTTATGTCATCTGTGGATGATAAGATATGTTGTGAAACAGATCCATTGCAGTTCCTCTCCATTGCTTGTGATTCCGCAAAACAAAGATTCTCATTAGTGGAATTTTATTTGTTATTGTGCTAGATCCCAGTGTTAAATGTTAGTTAAGGTTGTGTCCAAACATATGACATACCCAGAAGAAAAACTGAGAGAAGACCAAAAAAAATTATTTATTTTGATATTATTGTGTTCTTTTTACCTGTTAAAAAAAAAAATCTGGTAGATTACAGCTGGTAGGGCCCCAGGCAGAAGGTTTTACCTGGATGTGTAACTTGTAGCTTATGCAGGAAGCAGCAGTGTTCTGTCCCCTTATCCTGACTCTCTTCCGCTTTCCCCAGGTTCATAGTGAAATAATTTAGTTTGGAGTCTTTAAGATAGGGAATACACTTCATCAGTTGTTAGAAACCTCTGTCATAGGGAACTTTTATGCTGTAGTCTGTTAACACCAGAAACAAACAGAAAATACTGTAAGTGAACAGAAGTTTTTATCTTGTATGCTTGAGCTGGATCCAGTGCTGAAACAAGGGCAAAGTGGATTTTTGGTTTTTTTCCTAAAGTAGATTTATTAGGTTTAATTTTATTTGCTGTCCATTGATGGATCAGATATGTATGTTGTGGTACTCAGAACTGGATTAATAAAATTTCATATAGCTTTCTTGCTCATATATTGTGCAGGTTAGTTCTATGTAAAATGCTTTTGAGGCAGGAAATAATAATGTGCAGAAGCTTGAAGATGATTGTTGTTTCCATCATAAATAAGTTGTCAAGCTCTAGAAGGAAGGAAAAAAGTGGCATGAGAGGTTTGGTTCCATTTTGTGTATGTTTCTGATAATAAAAACTGATAAGCAACCATAGCTCTTATCCACATTTTAGCACCTTTTGAGGAATGTGGCATCTTGGAGGTCAGGCTGTTCAGGCATCTTCTGCTGCAGTACAAGCTTAGTGCTTGGAGTGCACCTATACATGCACAGCAGTTACTTCTTAATAGATTTAATTTATTTGAAGCAACTTGTTGTAACAGCTGCATAATTCCAAGCACTTCTTAGAGGTTTTGCAAGTGCTGATATCACTGGATTTTCTAGCACAGCTGCTGAGGATCTGTGTATTTCAATTTGGAAAAACTCAGGTTTGATAGTCTACTTGCATTTCAAACAGAGTATTTCTCTCTGTCACTGTAACATTGCTACTCTGCAAGTACACTTGAAGATAGAAGTATTTGGTTTAAAACCCTTATGGCGACAAATGCATAGATCAGGCACTTTACTCTTGATAAACTTCAGAGATATCTCTTGCCTTTTTACTACAGCTCTTCAATATGATTTCTACTTTTTATTAAATGACAATATACATACTATTTAAGAATTTAATTTCATATTTGGGGATTGATTGTTGTGCAGCTCATAATTATTTGCTTAGAATAGAGTTCTGGGTATCATTATACTTGCGAGAGGAAGCTGAATTCTGAAGAGTCTGTAAAGGTAGAGAGGTAGTGTTAGATTTTGCCTCAGTTGAAAAGACCTGTCCCATTTTAGAGTGTGGTTTTTTTAATCCATGCTGACGATTGAGCTGGGATTATCATCTCGAGTGGTTAAACAGCTAGAAACACTACTAAATTTCACGTGAGGATTTCAGTAGGCTTTTTCTTACTTAAAATAACTTATGCTCACGATGTAAGTTCAAAGCCTGTAATGCAGTGTGTGCCTAAAAGCGGTAGAAGTAGCATCAGCACTGCTTTATGCTAAAAGTGCAGGCACATTTAGTGTTACCCAGCAGAGTACTAATCCCTGGGTTAGTTTCTGAAGTGTGCAACTACTTTCCTATATAGAAATTAAAAAGAAACCTAAGTTTTAATAATTGACTTAAGGGCATTTGAAAGCTTATCCTCTGGAGATATTTTTTCTATTGAAACAAGGATCTTTGCAAAACTGCACTGTTCTGGATGCTGTCATTTCATTTTTGCTTCTGTTAGTCTTACGTGTCTTGCTTACTCTTTGTTAGTCCCCAAATTACTGTTGCCATTTTTGTCTTTCATGTTGCCTTTCTTTCCCAGTCTGTTTTTGATGTCTGCAGAAGAGAGCTGGGAACAACATTTCAGAATGCAGACAAGTGTGATACATAGAGGTAGCACTGCTTCTTTACTAAGAGGTTTATTTTTGTATTTTCACTTTCAGGGAGCACTTTGGTTCTTGTCTTCATGACATGGCATCTTTTGGGAAGCTTCTGTTCACACTGTGATGTGTATGTTTTTATGCCATGATCCTTAAATATCTTTTGATTGGTTACTTCTGGAATATAGTCTACAGTCCTGTAAATGTGTCATGCAGTCCTTCTTGGCAACTGACCTTACGTTTTAATATATTAGAAAGAAATTGAATATTTGCACTTGCTTTCCTAAGTGTTCCACATTTAGCATATCTGTTCATATTTTCATGGAAATAAGACATTTACACCGATCATTTGCTTTTACCTAAGGGTTTATGCAACAGTTCTTGTAATAAAATAAAATTCTTTTGACTCTACCTGATAATGAAATGTAGTCAGTAAGGTCTAATCTGAATACTTGTGGGGCATAGGCATTCACAGATTTGCTTCATCTTTTTTTATGTTGCAAGACAGAAAATGAGTTACTACAGATGATAGAGACATAAGAGTTTATAAAAATAAAACTCATGAGGGTTCTATTTTTTTTTCTTCATGAACTTCCTTTAAAATACTATTGTCTTAATTTTACTTCCAGAAAGGGATATTCTTGTAAAATTTTTAATGACAGAAAATGTTTTCTTGGGGAATATTCACCTTTGGTGAGATCACTAAGCCATTCTAAAAGTCTTTTGCATGCAGCTTTATCAAACACAGTAATGGAATGCCTCATTAAAAGCTTCACGCTTAAAAAGTCTGAGGGGAGAAAAAGTAGTAAAAGTATGCCTGTGAGACAAGAAAAATATTTTTGTCAGCAGAAAGTAGTTGCAACCTATGTAGTTACTGTTTTGAAAAAACATTTGCAGCTTTTAAAGATTACATTTTTGGTAATTTTAAAGGAATTAAGTCACAAAGTATACTGCAACAAGTTCTTGATTGTTTTATACTATGATTGGAGTATTTGGCTATGTGAAGTTATGGGAAGCTGGTATGGGATAACAGTTTTTAAAATAATTTTGAGCTGGTAGCATAGGCATTTCTTTGGTTTATCTGTTACGTATTTTTAAATCTATTCTGTTGTGTAAGCAAGACTAAAGAGGTATTGGATGATGTTCACTGGTGAATTTGGACCACCATTACCACTTCTACAAAGTGAAGTACGTGTTAACCAATTCTACACAGCTGGCTCAGACTGACTCCGCTTTGTAACACCAAGAGAAATCTGGATGATAACACAATTTTGGGAGAGCTTTTTGCTTGAAAGTGGATGGCTGTTTGCTGAACATAGTCAACTCCTCTAATGCCGAGGGGGCCATTGCACTTGCAGTCTGACTTGGAACAAACAAGTTCTCCTGTTTGGAAAGAAAGGCAGCTTCTTTGTATTCACTTGTCTTTTCCCATTTGGTAGTACCAAGTACCAGTGTTGATTTTGCTGCCTGCCCTGTATTAATTCAGAGTGAGGAGACTTGCACCTTGAGGTGCACAATTCTAAAATGGTTACTCAGAGAGTTAGAGGTGGATAACTTTGAAGATATCCTCATGCAGTCAGATAAATTCCTCTGTAAAAGCTGATGAGTTGTGTCCTCTGCTGCATAGGACAGATCAGTTGCTTTTTCTTAGTTTTGTCTGCAGTTGATGGAGGACAGATAGTTTCTCCCAGGTGTCCCCAGCTTAAATGACTGTGATTCAGTGCAATTATGCGTAACATTTAGTATCAAAAACGGCTCTCAAAAATCCTTATTGTACTTAATTCAGAAACAATCTGTCCACTGATTCTGAAGAAGCCAAAGGACAGTCCACCTAGCCATTCTTAAGCAGTTGTGTGAACTGAGTCTGGAGATAGTAATTTCTCTCCACTAATTAGGAAAAATCCTTGGAGTGCTTAGCATCAGAAGGATTTGGATGCAATATTACTTTATATTTTTAGCAAGTTTTGAATACCCTCTGCATTTTGCAAGAATAGCCCTGGTGCCTTTCATTCAGAGATGGTTTCTCACTGTCTCCTATTTCTTCAATCATGGCACTTCCAACCTTGTTTGTAATCATTTGTTTAGAAGCTAAGCTCATTCTCCAAAATGAGGACACAGGATGCTTGGGGATTTTTTTGTTTTTTCACATACCGGTAGCTATCTGTATCTTCTTATGAAAGATACAAAAATTTTGTGCCCCGTTCCAGTCAGTGGTGGAATGGTGTAAATTCTGTTGTTGTGTCTGCTAGTCTTAAGTTAGATGCATGGGATATTGCTTTGTATTACATCCGTATTACAGAGGAACATCCGTGTGATTGAATCTTCCTTGGAAATATATTTTGTGTCTCAATTTCAAGCTCCAGACATGGAGCTATTTCTCTTGTGTCTGACTGTAAGGACCTTGTTGTTGGGTCTCAGGTATTTATGTGGATCCATAGAACATGTAATGATCCAGATTAGGCTTTTGTCTAGTAAATACGTAATTTAGGGTTCAGTCACTTTGACCGTGATCCATCGATCTTAACGAGGGTGCTAGGCATGATTTGACACGCTTTTGCATCCTTGAGGTATCTAGGTGGGCAGATGGGTATAATACAGGATCTGCACAACAGCCTCACTGAACTGGACCAGCTGGAGCACCTAAAATGGTGTTACATTCTGGTTTTAGACAAACTGAATCATGGCCTTGCTGTTTTATGCTGAAGGATGGGTTCTGCTCCAGACTGTAGGTGTTTCAATGAGGCTGTCTACAAGTAGGCTCTTCTGTGTGTATGTATGCATTGTTTTGTTTTTTCTGCTTAGAGTTGCTTTTTACATATAAGCAAATTCCATATGCACTTTATATTGATGCTGTCATTTCATAGAAAAATTATCAGCACACAAGAAAGTAAGTGCCAGATCACTCATGGGATAAAAGTATGCCACTGCAAGTTGACTTTAAGTAGTATTAGCTGCTTGCCACTTCATTTAAAATCACTCGAAAATCGTGTAAAGATTTGTGTCAAAAGTTAAAGTAAGCTCTTAGGGCTGAGGGCTCTAATTTGTTCTATTCTTTAGGAGTGGCTCATATAATGTAGTTCCAATTTCATTGGGCTCAAGGTCCTACCCCAGTGTAGACTTAATAAAAGAGTAGGATTGAATAGTTGGTCTTTAGAATTTGCATCTTACTGGTACCATATTTTTTTTTAATTATTATTTTGTTTTGTTTTAGAGTTAGTTGGCGCTTGATGTATTTGTGACCTTTGTCTTCAGGCAGTTTTTTCTTCATAACATGTTTGAAGTCCATTGTGAGTGCAAGGCAAGGTTTTGTGGACGGCAGTGTGTGGGTGGTAGCAACTGAGTCATCTGTTGTGTTGTTGCCTTCAGATACAGAGAACTTGGCTCAGCATCCCAACATCCTAATGTCCTTTCTTCCTAAAAGTCCACCGTGTCCCTCAAGCAGCTCTGTGAATTGTTAGCAAACCTTCTCCATGTTCTTTATTCCTCCTTCCTAGCCCATAGGAAAGGCAGGATATAGAGTGATTTGCCGGCCAGCATGGAACAGGGCTGGGTGGAGTGACAGAATCTTGGCTTCAGCCTGTTCCTCCATGGTGTCATCAGTTTTCTTTTTTGTCATTTCTGCTTCATGTATTGCAGATGTATAGCCAGTGTTCAGACTGCCTCATGGTTGTTTCTTAATGTCTTTTGAAACACTGGGTGTGAAATACTTCACTTTAGTCACAAATGGATCTTTATTTATAAATAAAAAAAAAATCTCAATTTGTAAGTAGGCACATACGTTTTTGTTGTGTTGGACATAGTCCAAAAATATTTTAGTTGTTTTTGGTTTATGTGGGTGCTGATAAATCTGAAATAATTATTTGGAAAAAATAAAATATTTCATTAGAGAGAAGCTTGAAGAAGCAGGTCAAACTATATTGTCCAAGCCCATTTCTGCTTACTGTGGACATGACAGGTTCTGATGATGGAAACACTTAAAAGATGCTGCAGGGTACCTTTTATCCTGAGCAGTAAGATACAGGCAGAAGGCTGCTTCAGCAGTGTAATAGTTGTACTCATGGTGCTTCTGCAATTTGTGAGCTTTTGACGCTTGTCTGTGTGCCATTCTCATGCTTTCCCTGTTGTACCATTCTCTTGCGTGATGATATTATACTCCTCTCTCCTCCTGTGCCAGCTTATATCTGTGTTGCTTGGTAATGCAGAGCAAAGAATGCCTCTTTGTTAAATGCTTGTACGGTTCTTGGTGCAGTGTAGGTACGTCTGGAAGGTACTTGCAAGGCAAAGTTTACTTAAGGAGTCTCCCTTGAGATACCTGAAATCACCCCAGGGAAGCTTAAATGTAGGCATGTACTGTGAGTTAGTGTCAGGAGACATTGGTCTTTCTTGAGGGAATCTGAAGAGGCTGGTCTGCTTAGCTTAAAAATTGTTGCAGAAGCCCTAACCCCCATGACAGTAATGATAATGGTATCTATGTCAAACATGTATATGTCCCATTTACCCCTTTTCCTAGTAGCAATTTTTTTTGTTAGTGCTTCTTAATTTGAGTCAAGGTTTGTATTGAATCTTAATTCTGAGGGTATATATTCTGAATATGTTATTATATTCGGCAGTCAGTTAAACCTCTATTAGAACTTTCCTTAATCATAAACTCTCAGGAATTTTTTTTCCTTTGGTGTTTTAGAAGTATGAAAAATCTGTTTCTCAGTAGCTGTTATTTTTTAAGTGTTTTATATCTTTTCTATGTTTTTGGTAATAGTGTGAACAATTTCTCATGATAATCACATAACTGTGACACCTGCTATATTTATCCAAAAGCCACAGGGTTCCTGGAGGGTAAATGCTGCTTTTGACCTCGATTTGAGCCTAAGATTTAGCTTTTTCAGTCTGACTCAATATAGGCAGCAGATATATTCGAGCAAAGAAAAGAAAGTGTGGCATCTTGGAATGGTATTGGAGTAAGAAACTGTAAATTGAGCTCTCTGGCAAAAGCCTCCTGCCAGAAATTTAACCTTTGAATACAGATGGCAAGTAGATACAGTTTTAGGGGGAGCTGTAGTGTTTTTATTGGTGTTTCTGGGATGCGGAGAAATTTCAGGACTAAACAGTAATGATAGGAAAAGTGCAGTTTAGGGTTAATCTTGGACTAATTGGACTAATTTTATCTTTTCTGTCTTTTCATCTGTCATAAATGATCAAGAGAGCTATATACCAATAGACACATATATTTGAATTCTACCTGGTATATAATAAAGATCCTATACTGTTAGGGGAAGAATGGGAAATTGTCCTTCTGTGAGTCTGTTTTTAACAGAATGGATCACTCACCCTTTATACTTCTCTGTTTTGCCGATGGTAATTCAACAAAGGAAAAAAGAATTAATGTGTGCTACCAGAAAATTGAAGTTTAGGAGCTGTAATTAAATATTTTTAACTGTATTTTTCCTCCAGCAACTTGTTCAGAGCAAAAATACACCTTTGATTCAAATTGTTGCTACCATGTCTGATTAGCAGCGTAGCGTGTGTCCACTTAGGAGAAGTGTTGTACATCCTGTGTGGCATGTGGAGATGAAGTTCTCCTTTATAAACTGGAGTTACCTTCTCTGAAGTGTCCACTAGCCAGTGCATAATAGCATTTTTTTAGTTTACCGCTAGTACAGGGTACAGACTAAATGAATAGTGCCTTTTCAGCATGAAAGTACTTCATATAGTTGCTGAGCCATGATCTGCCAAGGGAGTTAACTAATACCTGTTCTTTAAATCACACAGAGAAGCCTTGCTCCTTATCCTAGAGGAACCCCCTAAGCGTGGACTTACAGAGTGAAAGGGCAAAGGCACCCTTCATCTTCGTTCATTTTGTCAGTGGCAGCTGAGCTCTTCTTGAAATATATTCAACATTTTTTAAAAATAAAATTGTTTATATTGTGATTGAATGCTTGTCCTGATTATTACATAGTTGTGATTTGATCTTAATTTGTTTTTCTGCGATGGTCCTGTTACTATTGTCTTTTCCCATCATTTATTCAACTCCCGAGACCAAAGCTGCAGAAGTGGAGTCTGTCCAGTAGAGTTCTCTAGGATTGCTGTGATTGCAATGACTCAGCACCTACCAATACAAAGAATCGAAATGCCAAAGCAGCTGTTACTTTCTAAGGACTGAAGACATTTCTAAAAGAGTGGATGCATTGCTATCAATGGGGTTTTAAATCTTCTTTTGACTGATTGAAATGGGGATGTCTAATGTACAGTTGTAATAGAGTGGGGAGATTTATTTCTGCTCCAAAAAAAGCTTGATTAGGTTAACTGGTTTTGAAAACAGGCCTCCTTCTCAGGCTGAGGTTAAGAAAATACCATAAGACTCATAATTTTTTTGCTATGTAAAAAGTAGCTTGCTGATGACATAAAAGCTTCTTGTGTTCTTCATAGTCTTGAAGGGTACAGAGCATATACAGGTACACAGAAGACCTCACACCTTCTTGTTGTGTTACTAAAACGTGAGTAAACCCCAAGAGTTGATCCTGTCAGTGCACACAGTCTGTCTACACTCTGCAGAGCATGCCAAACAGCCTAGCTCCAATACATCCACACAGCACAGTGCTGCAGGGATAATATACACTGGTATAGCTCTCGCTGGGATCCAACTTGAGTAAATGTCATGATACCTCTCATATTGCGGCTGTCAGGTTTCTAGTTACCATATCTGTCTCTCTGTGTGTTAAACATTGTTAAACATGCTGTAAGTGCTTTCAAGATAAGGTTCATACTACTTTATTTGAGCCATCTTAGGCTTCAGACTTGAAATCAGTGCTTATTTGAAAAATAGCAACATCTTGGGAGCACGAGATTTGTCTTCCTCCAGTGACAGAGAGTAGCATCATTGGTTAGATAGGACTGGAGGTCACATTTGAGTTCTGTACACTAGTTGAGCTGAATACAGATCACAGTTTCTTAAAGATGGAGGGTATGCTGTGTTTTGCCAAATGTTCTTCTTCTCCTTGTCCTCTGTGGCTGAAATTCAGGTTGGCTTCCATACTGTAACTCTCATAAGAATTTTTAATCATCAAGCAAAATTAATTTCCAGCTTTTACTTACCCTGTGGTGTACTGGAATTAAATCTGTTGAAAACAGGCTTTCTACAACTTTAGGACTAACCTAAAGACGAGAATCAAGTGTCTCCAGTTTCATGTACAAAGGAAGGTAGCTAAATAAATACCACTTTAAAAATCTTTTGTAATTATGTCTAACATACTCTAAGTAGAAGTAGTAAAAAACTTAAAATAGTAGAAATGTTGTAAGAAAAAGACCATGTTGATCCAAAGCCTACTGAAGTCACTGGAAATCTTTCATTTACCTGGGGTTTGTGCATTATCTTTATGTTCCTTCAGGTATTTTGCCTACTAATTGTATGCTTTTGGGGATGAGTGCCAAAGAATTTTGAGAGGAGTCTTTTGCTTTATATTTGAGGTTAAAAATGGAATAAGCTGAGATTCCATGTGTATTGTTTCCCACATGACTGAAAAAAAGTAATTTTATGCTCTAGATTTGGCTGGCAGTGATCAGTACAGATTATTTCAAACTCTGGAGTTTGATGCCCTATATTTAGAGGTTTTGCTTCAGGAGGACTTTGAAAAACTTGCCTAGACACTGTGGGGTTCTTCTGACTCACATAACAGAGCTACATGTGGTATTCTTGCTGTTTGTACAAGTGTTGAGAAGGTCAGGTCTGTGCTGAAGATGTGAATGCAGCATAGTTTTATTCATCAAGAATGTGAAAAGATGTAAATCCATGACCTGCTTTGGCCAAAGCCCCTGGTTTGTGCATAAATTTGTTCTGGGAAGTTTTCCTTGTATTGATATAGCCTGTGTAGTTCACAGCAATGCTTGTAGAGTGTTTTATAAAGAACAACTTTGCTCAGTGGTGTAAGAGTCATTTACAGATGTTATTCTACTGTATTGTGGCAAAATACCCCCTCACCAACAGTCTTACTTAGTTTTCATATTAAGGAATCCAAAGAATTGAGCGAGTGTGTGGAGTAGACTGGTTAGGGGAAACAAGTAGCTTTTAGCTGCAAAGCACATGCCCAAGAGAAGCAGCATTGTCATAAGTACTAGTTCAATGAATAATCTGACAGAGAACTATGAAAAATGAATTTACCAGCTTTTAGTTCAACGAAGAAAAATTGTCGCTGCAGCCAACATGGCACGTACAAGGGTGGATGAAGCCCTCTAAATAGGGGACATGAAACTGCTTCTCCTTCCTCTTGGATGGTGAGGCAAACTCATATAAAGATAGCCCCAAGGGACAGAACTGTCTGGCTGGGGAAGAGAGGGACCTTTAATAAAAGTCACATAACCAGTATATGTACCAGATGAATTGGTAGCTTGAAAGCCTGCTTCTGAATAATACATAAACATGTCCGAAGAAGCAGCAGGCCAGATTTCTCTCAGCCAGCTTTACCACTAGATAAGTTTTAGAATGATAAAGGGCTTATTTAAGTGCACAGATTTATTATCATGGGCCTATATTAGAAGCAAACCCTCCAACTCCAACATACATTATTAATTTTATATCTGATACTAGGTTTCTCCCTTCATTGATCCAGAATCTTGGCTATTGAGAGTTATGAGTTAGAGGGCTCAGCATGCCCCAGGAGATGTGTCCAGGAAGGATTGTAGAGCTACAGCTCTCCTATTCCTTTCTGTTAAGTGGTTTGCAGTCTTGCAAAATATCAGCTCCAGTAACTATTTAACTGTTCTCCATCTCAAAGTGGAAGGAATTCCTTTTCTTTTTTTTTTTTTTTTTAAATATCTTGATCGAGGCCTGACTTAAGACTTCAGACTTTCTTTGTCTCTACACCAGACCTGAAAATCAGTGACAGCCCTACAAACAAGTTGATTTCTGGTGAGGTTGCCAGGATTGTGCCTCTCTGCTCCATGAGGATATGTCATTGAGCCAGTTACAGTTGAAGGCACCTCTCTGCGAGATGATGACAGTATGGCAGTTTTGAGCCAGAGAAAACAGATCTACCTATGTCCTCATAATTTGGGTAATGTGGTGATAATCTAGCACAGTGGCTATCAAACTACTGGTCACCAATATTTTACTGTGTGAGCTGCATCCTGGGCAAGCATCTCTGCTGAAGATGCTGCAAGTTTTGAATTACGGCAGCTGCAGAGGTGATGCCTGCAGCCACATACTCCTTGCTGCTGGATATCTGCAGACATTCCCTTGACTGTTTCAGACCTAGAAAGAGTATGTCATACTGGTCTGCAAAGCAAGTGTCCACTGGATTTAAGAGGTATGAACTATGTGGCAGACAAAGGTTGCTAGTGCTCTGTAAGCAAGTAGGCAGTGAAGAGATGCCTTGAGACCCAGACACACTGTCTCTCAAACCTGGGAGATGCTACAGACCCAAGAGCTGGCATTTAAAGAAAAGACAAAAAGACCTTTTTCTGTTCAAAACGTACCTGTTTTAATTACTTGTGGAGTATTGTGGCAAACAGAACAATTACACCAGTTCTGAGTGATTGCAAAATACTCTTCCCACAGTATTCCCTGGGATTTTGCTGTATTACACTGTCACTGAAATACGAACAAAGCAGTTATCAAAAGTAACAAATTCAAGAGGGAAAACCAGATTGGGATGAGTTTCACAACGTTTATGCAGTGAGTATAAGAGTTTGGATTTTGCTTATAAAGATGTTATGGTGTGCGTGTTAATGTGATATTAATGTGTGTGTATGAGTAATCAATGATAGACCTGCGTTTTATTAAGGAAAATATAAACTCTTTTCACAAATTGTGCCAGCAAAAATGATTCCCCTTTTCATTAACAGGCGGTGAGTAAGACGTGGTTCACGATGATCACAACGTTCCAACACGTTAAAGTGGTAATATATGTCATGACTTCTGACACAGCTCTACTTAAATGTTAGTGCCATAGACTGCAATAGAATGTCTTTGTGAAGACACCCTTTCCACGTTAGAGGAGTAAAGCCACATCTCCTAAATTAATGTGGTGTGGAGCTTTGGGCAAGGTTATTTCAACAGATTGGTTATCCCCACCAGACTGGGTGCAGCTGGCTGCTTGTGAAGGTATGCTAATTGTGGAAGAGACTTTAATTTCTTGCCGCAGTCCTACCCTCGCCTGGGTGATGCACTAGCCTTCTCAGAGCTTCTTCAGAGCTCTTCAGTTATGCCTACAGGAATTGCTGCCCCTTCAGATCTACTAGCTGAGATTACTGGATGATAACTTTCCTGCCCCTTTCAGTCAGGGCCTGATGGGTGAACCTCACCAGAAACCTGGGAATATACAGCCAGAACCAGTGGAGGTGGGACGTCTGTCCAGCTGGCACAGCAAGAGTTGGAGGAACACGTTTCAGTGGCGTTAGGTGCATTGTCTGCACAGCATGGTGATAGGTCTTTATCCAGTGAGTGACATTGTGAGGTGGTTTCCATTTTGTTCCCTTTTTTTGTTGCTTATTGTTAAAATATGATGAAGATGCTGTTGTTTACTCTGTGCTGTGTGTGAGTGAACGACTGGTGTCAGACATTGAGTTCATCTTGCCTACCCTTACACACATCTTGGAGGCTGTTCTCTGATGTGTGTTTCTTTTTGGAGGTAGTGTTACTTCAGCAGTCCCACCTTCCTGCTGCTTTCTCCCTTTCTCCATCTCTCCCTTAAATGTGATGATACAAGTGAGCTCCGTCTTCCTGGTAAAGGGGATTGAGAAACTCTTTGTTGTTTAAAAAAATTAATTAACTTAAAGGTCCCCTTTCGACTGGAACTGCTGCTGAGAAAGTTGTTCAGTGGCTTTAACTGAATGTCTACAAGCTGTTTCAGAAGGATGTATGCAAGCATTGCAGTGCTCTAGTGCTGCAAGAGTTGTCTTTTTCAGTTGCTCAGAAAAAGAGAAAACTGGATGCAGTCTTTGAACTCTGCTTTTAAGCTCTGTTTATTGTTTTCTGTAATGAATGCAGTCAGAGTGAGTTTTGTTTGAATATATGCAGAGATCTGTATTGGAGCCAGTCACACTGGGCTGCCATTGTAGGCAGAGCAGACAGAGGGGCACAGCTCAATGTCCTTTGCAAGCAGAGGTACAAAGGCCTTTGCGTGCCCTGTCCTTCCTCTTGGAAATAAATGGTGTCCTGAGGTGGCTAGGTCAGGCATCAATGTCTGAACATAAGAGCATCTTCATTGTGCCAGGGTCATAGGATCCAGCATTTCAAAGCACCATAAATAGATAGAGGAAGAGAGAGAATATGGGGAAGCAGCATATATGCCTGGCCTGACACCATCCCAGCTGTATAGCCAGTTCAGTGACTGACAGAACCAGATGTGAACTCTGAATTAGATGTCATTTATTAACCTTTGGTGGATTCATCTTTTGTGAGTTTGTGTAGTCTTCCCATGTTAATTTTGGCATTCACAGTGCCCTTTGGTAAGAATCCTGTGTTTTTGAAGGCTCTTAATGCCTTATTTGAAGGCTTCTAAAATTAAGTGGGGTAAACATTCTTCTTAATGAATGAAATACTAATAGTGTGGTAGAAGAATCTGGGGCTATGTATTTTGTTCCAGGTTACCCTATGTAGTAATACACAAGAATGAGTCTTCTGCTCAGAAAGGTCTGTCTTATTTGAAACTAGCTGAAATGTGAGCTGCTCATGTATACTCATCTGTTCTGCTCAATCCCAAATAGAAGGAAAATGCATCAGGCTGACTTTTTTTGTATAAAAACTGGGAGCTGGGGAGGGAACAGAGATTTGGTCTGTAGGTCATGCCTAAGGCTTAGTATTTTGGCATATTGTTTGGCCAAGTACTCAAAAGAGAAGCTGGAAAGCCAGATTTGGTTGTTAGCTCTATCAGAAAATTTGTTTTTGGATATGTGCATGCAGGTAGAGTTGTGCACACAGGAGGAAGATGAATGCTGAGACAATTGCATTTTTCGCAAAGCCTCTGTGCTTGTCTGTTTATGTAGCTGTACAGTAAAGGGTATGCCTTAAAAAAAAGAGCCAAGTTAAAAAAAAACAGCGAAACAAAAGAAAAAACCTATAACCCAACCCTCCAAAGTACATAGCTGAAATGTAGTATCCTTTTTTGGGATTTGTAGGAAGTATGTTATACCTCGTGATTCCATTTCCTTTCTAGTCTTTTGAGTTCTTTGATGTTGTAAAATCATTTTTGTGACAAAATTGGGTCAGAGAATGGTGGTTGGAGTTTCCATGCTCTTCAGCATACTGCAGCTGGACGGTGCTGTGGTTGTTTTTTCAGCATTCAGTGTGTACAAAACCAATTTTCAGGTCAGCCTTTTAAAGTAGTACGTTGAAGTACAGTAGTTGTGAATTTACCTTTGGAACTTCCCTGCTCACACTGATAGGTAAACGTTGGCATAAGTGGACTATGTCATGCATAGTATTAGTCCTGAATCTTAGATATACATTTTTGTCACCAATTGCAGTATGCCAGACATCACTGCCGATTCCATTACTTCCTGTGCTAGCTGAAAGTTATAGAAACTGCTGCAATTTGGGCAGGCTTTCTGATTGCACCTTTAAAAGAGATCTGTGCTGTTTTTGCTGGGGCAGCTCTTGAGGTATAGGTTACAGCTCTATATATCAGCAGTTTTATACTGATACATACCAACTGAATTGCTTTCTCATTCTACGCTAATATTAGATCTTTTTAATATAATATTTCAAAAAAGGATGTGCTTAATGTGAATGAATTGGGAAACAAACTTTTCAGGTACTCCTAGTTGTCTCATATTTTTATAACTGAAGTTCTCACGTAGTCCTAAAGTTGCTTTTCAGTTTTCCTAGGCTTAGAGGCAAGTGGACAATCTTTATTAATTTTCTCAGCTCCTCCTAATTTATCGCTGTTTGTCCATGTGGTGCATTACCCCTGGCTAGACACCAGGTGCCCACCAAAACTGTGGTATCATTACCATCCTCAGCTGCACAGGGGAGAGAGAATATAATGAAGGGATTGTGGATCAGGATGAGGGCAGGGAGAGATCAGTCAGCAATTAGCATCACGGGCAAACCAGACTGGACTTGGGAAAAATTTATTTTATTACCAATCAAATCAGAGTACAAAAATGAGAAATAAAACCAAATCTTGAAACACCTTCCCACCACCCCTCAGTTCTTCTGACTCTTGAAAGGAGTCCCCTTGTGCAGTCTATACTTGGGAAGTTTCTTTTCTCATTGCAGTTGGGGATGAGGGGGTGCTGTCCCTCTCATGATGGAGAAATCAACAGACGGAAATGACAAACAAGCCTCAAGCATTTTGTGAGCTCTGTGTGGCAGGGCAGGGAAATAGTTTTGGGCAATGACAGTTTCAGTGTGACTGCAAATGTGCATTAAGCATATGAGGTGTGACTCTGCCTGATGGCAAAGTTTCTGCCACTAGTAAGATGGCTGACTGAGCTACAGCTGTGATTAAGAAATCAAACTGGAATAAGCTGATGGCTGTGGGAGTCTGGAACTAGGAGTGTGCTGCTTGAAAAGTCAAGAGGTTTGCTGTATAACATTCAGCGAGATGGGAAAATGGACATGCCCCAAACTAACTTCCTGATTTACAGGTACAACTCAATGCTCTTTACTCACAGAAAACATTGCTGTCTTAAGCCCAGATTTTACAATCTGGTAACTGATAAACCTGTAATTTTTTCAAGAAAGTGAATTTTTGGGCCTTAAAATTGCAAAGGGAAGCTTTGAAGCACTGTGTTTTGATAAACTATGGAAGGTGTTACAGTCCTTCTGAGCACAGAAGCTGAATGCCTCACCCCATGAAACAGACCGAAGGATTGCGCGTACTTCCAAGGTCCATGTGTTCAGGAGTTACTGAGGTACTTGAAATACAGATTCTGCTTCTTTGAAAACTTGGCTCCCTGAAGATCTGTCACTGAATAGGGGCAGCATGGTGTTGGTTCCTAGTAGGTATCTAGCACCTATCTTCTACCTCGTACTGCTTCCAAGTTCTTAAAGGAACTCCGCATTGTCGAGCAACTCACGTACATCTCTACAGGCTGCTGAGTAGTGGGGGCCCATGTTTCCTGCTTCTTGAGCCAGTGTCCCAATAACAGCTCTAATGAGTGAGTTGTGGGGAATATGGAATATCTTCATGTTTTCCTGTCAGTCTTTTCAGGCATATTAGACACATAGCGATTCCCAGATGTATATGTGACTGCAGGAGTAGTTTTCAAACTCTCAGTTGCTTTTTTACAGGGACCAAAAGCGAAGGTTAAATACCTGTCTTTGGGAGGGAGATGTTAGTTACACCTCACTGAGGTGATGCCTCTTAGCTGGCTTAGGCTTTCTTATCTATGGTACAGAGAAGATTTTGAATTCCCTTCTAGTACTCCCAGTTTTCTCCTGTGATCAACTAAATGCTTCTGTTTTCCATGCAGGTCTCTGTATTTTACTCTCATGAGAGATATTTTTCTTTTAAGTGTGGCTACTGTGCAACCACACATATGCAGAATGCACCAGGGAGATGGTTTGGGTTTTCTGCTCTAAAGAAAGTGTATTGCCAGGAAAGTATTTGCAGTACTGTGTATTGACAGTATTGTAAATGTTCCTCCAATGCTGACTCGAAAGAGGATTTTGTTCAGGCTATATAATTAGAACCCATATTTAAATGTCTGCATGTTTGAAATATAATTTGTTTTTAGCTTGAGCTTAAAAAGTATTTTTGACTTCGGCCTGGAGGCCTATGCAAAACTTAAGCTAATTGAGTGGATAAACAAGCCAGATAATGCCTCATATAATTTAGCATGTTTAGTCTGTAGTACAACACTGATATATATGATTTTACTGTTTCCTGTCTTTACAGCAAAAAAATATTGTTTATTTGTGTTGCTTAGAGTGAAAGTAAGTTCTTGTTCTGGCAAACTGAGCTCACTGAGTTTCATAATGGAGTTGTGAAAATGGAAGGTGTTTAAAATGTGCATGTATTTGGTTTGGTTTCCTGGAAACTCTGATAGCCTTAGCTGATGTGACCACAGAATCACAGAATGGGTCAAGCTGGAAGGGACCATGGTGGGTCATCTGGTACAACCTCTGTGCTCAAGCAGGGTCATCCTATAACACATTGCACAGGGTTGTGTCCCTATGGCTTTCGAATATCTCCAGTGAGGGAGACTCCACAACCTGTCTGGGCAGCCTGTTCCAGTGCTTGTTCACCCACGTGTCCTAGATATATCACATCTGATGTTCTAGGAATATCTGATTCCTCAAGTAGGAACTGTCCCTGTTTGCGTCAGTGTAACCCCTCATGATTAAAACAACATAATGAGGATCTCTACAGGTTATTACCTTGTGTTCCAGCCAGTGAACATTTCCATTAACTTAAATAGCAAGTGTCATCTTCCCTTTCAAAAACATGCTTCTGTGTATGTTTAGGAATTTTTTTTACCTTACGTAGCTTAAATGAGGAATTAGTTTCAGGAGGGGAATTGCTTTGGAGATGGTACAGCATCCTGTGGTTTTGCAGAGTGTGCTGTTCCTTTTGAGCAATGGAATTACATAGATGTTTACTTGTTCAAGCTTTCATGTGAAATTTTCTAGCAGTTCTTATTAAATACTGATTATTCATAGGAGTCAGTATGGTGAATGTTTTTATTTTTTAATTAGTTACTCATATTTTCCTGTATGAGTTACTATTTTCATCTGTTTTAGCCTTTTGATATCTCCAGGGATGTTATAAAAATAAGATCTTAATTAATTTTTAAACCTTCAGTTCTGTTAAATATTTTAGAGGTATGAGCAGCCTCACTTGTTGCTGATTTTATTTTTTAAAGGTAAGGTTTTGATTGCTTACTTATGTCGTCAGTTTGAAAAGTCCTTTTTTAGCATATTAGAGTAGGTACTTTGTGAAACGGTGCATTATAAGCAGTCTAGTTACTAAGAATTGATCAAAACCAAGGAAATAATACCCAGAAAGTTGGACACTTCTAGTAACTGTAGACTTAAGATGACTGGGACGATTTGTGCTTATTTTATTACAATATTTGTTCCACCACTTTAATGCTTCAAGAAGTCAAATTGAAAGCATTCACCTGTTTTCTGTCAATAAATGAAATTGATTTTTTGGCTTCTTTTCTCTTGGTGATTGTTTTAGATGCCCCTGCTTTCCTCTTCATGGCTGAATCCTTTCCTTCCTTCTTTCGGTGCATCTCCAGTATAAGTTACGCAGAGCAGGATTATCTACGTTTCTATTCCACTTCGAAGATTAGAAACTTTCTTTGTTTTTAAAGGGTATCTGATAATCTTACTTCATCTGCAGGCAACTGGCATGGGGGCTTTATGAAGAAGCTACAAATACTGTAAAATTCAGAGCTTAACAGCTGAGATTTTAAACTTAAAATAAAGGGCTTAACAATATTGTCTCATCCATGCATAGCAGAGTGGTGCTTATCATGCTAACCAGGACAGTCTCGGATTCAGTTTGGAGCAAAATGACTGTCCATTTCACAGTTTTGGGATTTTACAAATATTAATGAATTTATGTATTTGCCTGCATGTCTGTAGCACTCTCTTCCTACGTACCTTTCATGGTTTTGGCATTAGCACAAGACTTCAGTGAGTCTAATTTTGCTGTGTTTGTTAGTACAGTAAAGAACTCAATGTGTGTGTTGATATTTCCATTTGAAACCTAATGAAAACCATTTTCTATATGTGATCCTAAACAATGGATTTAATCATATGCCTAGAAAGTATCCATCCTTTCCTGATAAACTAGAAAGTTTTATTTTAGGCACAGTGGCAGAAATTTGTCGAATTGGGAATATTTTACATTGGTATCCCTAGAGATTTAGTATACATAGAGGTTAGTGTAGATAGAGCTTCTTGGCCTCTTCCATCCATCTTTCCTGGAGAACACATGCTATTTGAAAGAGGAGTTTGAAATCTGGTTGGCCATAAATACTACTTTTATTCTTGGTGTGAGTTCTTGCTTTCACAGTCATGATAACTGTTGCCTTGTGCTCAGTGGGCCAGCTCACAGCGGTTATTGTAGAGGGTAATGAATGATGTTTATTTATGCTGTGTGCCCGACCACATCTGGGGGTGAGAACATGCTGGCAGCTAATTGGCCTGGCAAATGATCAGGCTGCTACAAAGCAGTGGCTTGTGCTAGGCAACAAAATGAAATCGCAAGGAACTGTTGTCCCTTGCTCTTATTGATGGTTCCTGGTGGAAATGACAGACATTAGCTGTGGACATGGTACTGAGGTCTACTCTTATCATATGGATTTCTTTCCCTGAATGCCTCAGATCAATTTGCTGTTATTAACACCTCGTGAATTAATCTCATCCCCAGGGACTTGTGTTAATTCCTAGTTTGTAGAGTTACATTCATCTATGTTTGCTCTTCTTTTTGTCCTGAGACACTTCAATGCTTCACTTTAGAACTGGTCACATTAGTGAATTTTAAGGACAAACAATCCAGCCGGGTAGTCTGGGTTGTGTGGCTTGGCATCGGGCAATTTCCTTAAAGTGGTGCTGATACTACCTTTAAAGATCTCAGAACTTAGGGTTTCTTTGAGCTTAAAGAAACTAGAATCACCAAAAATGAGAGAATTGCAATAATTCTTCGATGAGGGGACAGCAAAGACCGCAGTCTGAATTTTTATATGTTACTAATGTGTACTTAGCTTCCTTCCTCAGAGCCTGAGTCCTGCAGGTAATCCCTGTCCCCAGCAGACTGCTTTGTGCGTGTGCTGGAACCAGGCAGTTTTCTTCACTCCAAGCTTAGGAGCACTTGTGGGAAGAGTGGAAGAGGCTTTTACTCCTTACAGACCCAGGATATATTTAACTGGGTCAAAGCAAAAGGAATAGGAGGAGAAATGGCACCGTTTGGATTGGTGACAAACTGATTACTACAAAAGGTTGTGAGGATGTGATTGACAGCCCGGCAAGACATCCTTCCCTGCTGTTCCCATGGCTACTTGGAGTTAATACTAGCAAGAAGAAGGAATAAAATTCGTATCTCCTGCTAAATCATTTTGGTGGTAGTGAGGTTTGAAAACAGCAAACTTGAGTATGATTTGAATAGCTGTTTGTGTATAAAATGGCCAGATGAACAGGTCCAAATAACACAGCAGATTGTGGTATTAAGTAGCCATGTGATGGAGAATGGCTTTTGAGGGCCTTTGGGCCCTTCTGGTTTTGGAAACCAGTTTGTGGCATCTGACACTACAAGTTACACCTGCTAAGCATTGAAATTATGCCATTGATTTCAAAGCTAGGTATAAGTATGTTCCTGGCTCTCCTTCTTGTGTCACTGTGCATAACATCTATGAGTACAAAATAGATTCCATTAAAAAAAAGCAATACCATCATATGTTTTTCACTTTTCCTTGTATCTGTATGAGTTCTCTGAAATTTATTTTAAAATTTTCCTTTTTCTTGAAACAGATTTATTACTAATATTTATTTATTTTTGGAAGAGCATGTGAATGTTGTGTATTTTATTTTTTCAAGGTATGTAAAAATAGACAAAACAAAGGACAGTTGTATTAATATTTTTACTGGGTGAGCTAAGAAAATGTAAATTAAATAAATGTAAATTAAATAAGTCTTTAGCTTTATTTTTGCTTACTCTGAGCGCTTTGTGATATTTCTTAGGAGACCAGATGCCTTGCAAGCTTTTTGTAAGCAATATGTAGGAAAAGGGTTTCCTTGTTCTGTTATTCCAGAACAGTGAAAAAAAAATAAATCATGCTTATGCAATCAGGAATTTGATGCTGTAAAAAGAGAAGGGAAAATATGGTAGCTTAAAAGCTTGGTATGGGATTACAGTTGCTTTTAGCACTTGATGGTGAAGCGTCTTTTACTGCTGTGTCTCTGAACTCCCATAACTGATAATTTAGCTGCTAATTCAATTGTGTGATGATTAATTGCCATGAAGAATTCCTTGAAGAGCACTACAAATTTCATTTTTCTTTCTGTGCTAACTGTAGCAGTTTTTACTTCCTCTGTTATTTGTTTGTTGGTCACTCAGTGATGTACGTGATGAATATATACCTAAAAGGTGTATATGTAAAAAACAGTCAACAGATATATTTGCTAGAAAACCTTTTGGAGCTCACTTTTACATGCAGAAGACCGTGCTGATCCTCTGATTTGCTGCTGAATTTTCACCATTATTTTCCTCTCGTAATAAGTAAAAAATGTACAATAAACAGATTAAGATGAGATGATTTTTCTCTCTAACAGTACTGTTCTATTAATAACTGTAAATCTTGTTTTTTCCCCCTCCTCCCTCGCATCCATAACAGCTAGCCGATGGCGGAACCTTTTCTCTACACCTGTGTCCTTGGCTTTTCCCTATAGTCCTGTTGCAAGACTCACCCCATATACCAATGGCTTTAATAGTCCCAGCTTCTCTAAAACCTCCAGTAAAGCAATACTAACACCTGAACGGACAGGTAATGCTTGTCTTTTTATTGATTTACACTGCTTACAAAAGTGCTTGATTTAATCTAATCCAGCTAGCGTTTAGCAGCAGTACACTTTTTGGATGATTGTGTATAAACTCACGTCTCAGAGGGAAATTTTTGTTTGTGTTTTTTTAAATGACCTAAAATTTGGCTGTTAACTATAAGTGTTATGCAGCATGTTACGGGAGAGTGATACTAGTAAGTGCCACTAATGATTTACCCAGTAGTACAGTTGTGACTGTGTCAGCTTAAACAGTCCCCAGCTTTGTTGCTCGTTTCTGCCCCACTGTGCCCCTTCCTTGTGTCTACAGAAACATATGTGCAGCTGTGTAATGAAATTGTAGTGAGAATTTATAATAAGAAGAGCTGGCTGAATCATGCCTGTTTTCAAACTGGTATTGTTGCTAATGTCCAAGATCTATTTTGTGTTTTCCACTGATTTTCAGGGAACACACAAGTTCTAGGAAATCTGGAAACTTTCTGTGGTCTATAAATTGCAAGGATTTGCATTTTCCTTCTTCACTACGGATATCAGAAGTCAGTTTGTATCTGTGACTTCTCTTAGACTGCAGTGGCAGTGGAGAAAATAATCTTCTGGGGGAGAGGCATAAACATTTTATTGCTTGCAGGAGCAGGCGTGGGCTGAGGATGTTGGTATCAGTGTCACACCAATCTGTGTGCTATGTTCCTTACAATGCATGAAATCACTGCAGAAAGCCCTGTTTTAAGGGTTATGGGCACTGTGGGTGAGATATACCTCCAGACAGAGCGCCTGCTGTAGCTGTCTGCATGTGATGAAATGTCTTCCCTATTTAGTGGGATGAAGCCTAGTTCCTAAATGAACTCATGCTATTTGAGATACCCTCAGGTAGCTTGTCTAGCTTCCCACTGCTGTTTCAAAAGAGCCCAGCTGTTTGTACCTCTGCAGAACCTCAGGGACTGCTGTAACTTGCACGTTTAAGAAAGCAAACACATTTACTCCATACAATCCTTCCTATGCAAAGTAATCCCCTGCCTGTCCTTTTCTTTTGGAGATATTATTAGAAAATAGCGAATTTAGGATGAATTTTAGGTGGCTGCTTTCAGCACTGCTAGAGGATACAAGCACAGCTGGTGAGCCATAGTCACAGCAGTTCTTGCCCTGAAGGCTGTGGGTCTCTGGTGGTCCAGAGGGTATTGGAAAATGATTTACTGTTTTAGTTGATGGGAGTTTTCTTTAAAGTTGGACAACAACTAGCTCATGCAGCTAACTGCAAATTATTTTATATTTCACTATCTCACGCGGGGAAAAAGTAGAATCCAGAGCCTTTCCAAAAGGTAGCTCTGTGAAGGAAGCAATGCCTGCTCTGTTGCATAATATTCAATCTTAATTGTTACTGCCGTTGATTTATATGATAATTATAAATAGTTTAAAAAAAGAATAGTAAAATTTAGCTAAATGGCTCTGATACAGCATTTGAATACTGAGTAGAAGTCGGTGACACATATCCACTCGTTTTTCAGAACAGAGTAGGGAGAACCACAGTCCCATAAGAGAGATGCAAATGCAAATGTGGTTAGACTATGCTAACTAATGTGAGCTGTATCAGAACAGTATTGGGTAAATTATTCATTGTCTGGGCTATGCAATGCTATTTTGGGAACACGATCCATTCCTACACTTACTACTTCTCATGAATATCAAAGCTCTTTGCTAATTGTTAGTGAATGAACTAGCTTCTGAAAGTTTTTGTGTGCTATTCAGAAAATGTTTTAAGCTATTGTAATGTAAAGAGCAGATGATTCTGAGTGAAAGATGGCCGGACATGTTTGTTTGTAGCCTAAAGTGCATGTTTTCTTACATAGGGTACATTTCTAGGAGTTCCCCTTTGAGTCCACAGTCATCAATAGACAGTGAACTGAGCACTTCGGAGCTGGAAGATGATTCCATCTCCATGGGATACAAGCTGCAGGACCTCACTGATGTTCAGATCATGGCTCGTCTACAGGAGGAGAGTAGGTGGCACTTTTTTTGATTTTCATAATAGTCTGAGGAAGATTTCTCATAACAGTTAAAACTGCTCCAGTCTGGTCTCAGTCAAGTGGATCTTTTTTAAACAGTGTTGCCTCCCAAGTGGCAGGTGGAAAAACTCTTGACCTGCATGGCGAAGGTGTGCACGTTGTTGGGTTCAGGTTAATCTGAACTGGTACTGGATCTTTCAAAATTTGATGTTTATATTTTTCTGAATATTAATTGAAATTTTATTTCTGGAGAGGGAAGATGCTAAAGCATTTTTCTCACTCATGCATTTCATGAGAAAGGTAAAAATAAGCAGCTCTCTTGCCTTTCGTTGCCTCCACTTCAATTTTCTTAAATTGTCAGGTGAGTTTTGAAATTAAATCCCCCTTAAATACTGATTTGAGGCCTTTAAATTTAATATCTTGGTTTAAAACTAGTGATTAGGCACAAATCTGAGCCTAGAGTCTTGACATAGATTATAGTTTTGCTTAGCAGTAATTTTTGTAAAATGTCTTTATTAATAAATAAAGGGCATTTGATTTAGAGGTCACTGAGACAGTAAGTGGAGTATTTCTCTCACATCCTGTTAGTGTCAAGTGAGATATCAAGGAGGAAGCGATAAGATTAAAAGCAAGAGGAATTCACAGACGGGGCCTGAATGAAAATGCCAAGTAAAAAGTGATTATATAAAACAAAAATAATAAAATTGGAAGAAAAAATTAGGGCTGTGATCCTGCTGAAGCCACCATACTGAGCAGGCAGAGTGATCACCTGTCAGCAGGAAAACTTGCTGAGTATCTAGTGGCATGCATCATGTTCAGCAGAGAAATTAACAAGTGTTCTAATTTCAAAAAGAAAAAAAGTTATGACTGTCAAAGATACAAAGGATTGCATTACATAAATGACAGCTGTGCTCATCTCTTCAGAGTGAGGTTTAAAAAATACTTCAGGTACTTAGCTCTTTAAGGAATCAGGACATTGGCAGAGTGGAAAGAAAAATGCTGGTTTTTCTTCAAATCTGTGTCAGGTGCAATGATTGTATCTCATCCCCGTAGTAGCAGCTGGTGGGGAATGTTTGAGCACGCGACAGTTGTTGACCACTTAATCCTCTGGAAAGTGGCTGTTCTATACGTGCACACAGGCACGCTCTCTTCACAGCCACAAATAGAAACTCCCACTCGAGGAGGGGGAGAGGAAGCATATTAAGAAGTTTCCATTATGAAGCAAAGACATCTATTAAAGCTGAGGGCTTCTTGAAAGTCTAGGAAGCTTGTTATCTTCAGCTACTGCCAGAGTTACTTGGCTCCTGGAAGTGCGATGTTTTTTCCTTGGCTGCTGTACATCTGGAGAAAGGAGTGATGTGCAAGGGATGTGAATGTTTCCCTCTCACTCGACCTGGAGCAAACAGGCTCTTACAGGGTAGTGGTAATAGTGAGGTGGTTTTCAAAACCCAGCATTCTGAGAAGAGGGTGGTAGGATTGTGTAAGTGTGTAAAATATAGTTGTGTTACCACTAAACCTTGTCCCTGAGACTGGATGCTATCAGGAACTAATTCTTGTTCGGGGAGGTTGGAGAGCCAGAAGATTTAGGTGGGCTGTAAGTTTTAAGAAATGTCGTTGTAAACATTTTTGTTGCATAAATACAAAAGTTTAATAGCAATAGCTTGCAAAACTAAATTGAGTGTAATTCCTCTAATTAAGAGTATTGAGAAGTTAAAAACTTAGTACCCACGTAGTCTTTTTATTGGCAAAGAAAAATAGGTGCCTCCTGAGGGTGGCTCATCTTAAGAGAGGCATCTAAGACATCTTTTGGAGACTCCTGTATTCTTTTTTAATATTATATTTTAAAAGATTTTGAGGGAAAGAATTCAGGCTTAGATGCCTAAAAGGTAGATCAGATGCCTGAAAGGTAGATCAGATGAATCCTGCATCAGATCTTCAGCCTGATTACATTTTAAATCCAATTCTTGCTGTAAAATTTTGTCTACTTACCTGCTTATTCAAGATTAAAGTGCATATGAAGAGTTAATCGCTTAGCAGAAGCTGAATCATCCTCCTCTTGGAATTTGCAGGCCTTAGGCAAGATTATGCTTCTACTTCAGCATCTGTGTCAAGGCACACTTCCAGTGTTTCTCTGCATACGGGAAAAAAAGGGACATGCAGTGACCAGGAATATGATCGCTATAGTCTTGAGGATGAGGAAGAGTTTGACCACCTTCCACCTCCGCAGCCACGTCTGACTCGCTGCTCCCCCTTCCAAAGAGGGATTCCTCATTCACAGACTTTCTCCAGTATCCGGGACTGCAGGAGGAGCCCTACTTCCCCACAATTCCCTGCAAATACTTATCAGCAGCCCTTCTACTCTCCTCAAGCCCAAACTCCAGAGCAGCAACCAAATAGGATTAATGGAGGTGGGTTGCATGCTTTTCTGAGAAGTGGTCTTTTCTCTGCCAAGTGCCAGCACTGTTTTAAAGATGAATTGTACATTAATTGTGACAAATAATTTAAGCCTGTGTAAATGATTAAGGTATGTTCTTGTTAAGCAGTTTCCTACAAAACGTAATCTGTGGCCTGGTCATGAAAATTGTTGCTTTAGTCTGTTTTAAAATGCTGCAAAGATGACCACAAGTGAAGAAAGAAACAAAAAGTAAAGAGCATGTCGTAGCAGGCTAATAGTTGGTTAGAAGAACCTCTGAGGCTTTCAAGCTTGATGTACACGTGTCCATTGTGGATGCAGTAAAATAGAGATCAGGGTTTTCAGATTTTCATTTTCTTTCTTATTCCTGAGTTTGCTATTAATGCAGCTGTGCTGTGATGAGTGCTTATGGCACCTTGCTTCTGTTCCAGATCTGATAGGGCTGATTGTTAAAGCAGTGGGAGATAATGTCACTCCCAAACTATGCTAAGACATTGCTGCTTTTTTGCACTGCGTTTGAGATACGTTCCAGAGTCTGGAAGATTTGTCTCTCAGTGCTTACTCACAATTTAAGTTTCCCTCCATTGTTGCTGTTGACTTCTTTTCTTTCCTTACTATAATCACACTTTTCTTCTTTCTGCTGCAATTTACTTTCCTATACCTTCGGTCTTTCCCCGAAGTTAATTCTAAGCAGTGCATTTCCAGCCAGGGTCTTGTTTGTAACATTACAGGTTACAGCTCACCCTTGGGCAAGAAAATAAATGTGTTGTTCAAAACAACATATAGTTGCTATTTATGGTGCTACAGGTATGCATGTTGCTTTTCTGACAAACAAGACATGACAGACTGGTGCCCAAACCACTTCTGTTCAAAGTAAGCCATGGCATGGATGTATATTTGACAAGTGACAATATAGAAGGAGGGGTGATGTTAACAGAGGGTAGAGCTGTGTGGGTGTCTGTTGGTACAGCATTTGTGCCATATTAATTTTAATGTTACTTCTCATGTCGGAGAGGCACAAGAATGGGACAGCATTGCTGGGCTTGCAGAAATGTTGGGAGATAGGAAGGCTTTGGGGCATTTTTGTTCAGGGATAAGAGAATGATGTGTTGCTGCCATGTTTTTATGTGGCTCCCAAATGTGTTTTGAATGACTTGTTCATGTTCAGTGGAACTTAAGCATTGGGTTTCCTGTATGGAAAGGCATGGAAACCGTTGAGGCACTAAAAACATTAGACTCCTAGTTATTAACTACAAAGTGTAAAAGGCCACCAGTTTTATCACCTGGTTGACTTTTTTCTCAAGAACTTTGAGGTGTTGAATAATGTGTTTGGCATCACCCAGAAGCTGGACATGTGTCTTCAGTTTCTTGTTTGCAGGAATGGCAAACAGTAGTATAATAGTCAGTACCACTGTCTTTAGAAGGGAATTATCTCCTCAGCTTCTACACCTTCAGCCTCTAATGCATGCAGCTCTGATCCACATAAGTGGCAAATACTGATGGTGAGAAACATTTTACTTTGGCTGTGTTCTTTTGGCAGACAAGGAGACAAGGAGTCAAGTGTTCACAGTATTGAGTATGTCTGCATAGTATTACGACATCTCATCAGCACTTACCATCTTGGCAACAATGTCATTGTCTCTCAAGAATTCCTACCCATTGAAATGGAGGTAGACTGCAAAATAAGAATTTGTCTGAGGCTCTCTGTAATGGATGATGTGTTCCACACTGTTGGTTTACCAGGGCAATTGAGAAGGAGGGGTGTGGAAGATGGAAGAACTGAACTTCTAGTTTCTGCCTTCAGTATATGTAGAAAGCATGATCCATAATTAAGGCACACATACCACGTGCTGTGCTGCTCTTGGCCATTCCAACAGTCTTCCCAAATCTTTATTCCCCTGTCTTCCCCCAAAGAGATCACTTAAGTTCTTGTATGTGCAGTCAAGGGTCTAGCCCCTGCTTCATCTGGTCATTCACAGAGCTCTTCACAAAAAAGGAATGAGCAGCAAGTAACTTGCATTTTGACACTCAGTCTGTGGTAAAAACTCCAGTATTTAGCTATGACACAGTATTTCCTCCAAACTAGTCTACGTATTTAGCTTAATTACAATTTTTTGCCTTTAGGCAAATAGTTTGAGGGTTGCTGCCTGCCCTACTTGCTTTTGGTGATGTTTGTTTGGTGTGGTACTCTAGTTGAGGTGCTTAATTACCTGCATGTAAAAAAATATGCTGAAGGTGTGATAAACCTGGAAAACCTTAATAATAATTCTTTTAGGAGTATAATATTGGTTGCCTGCTGAGAAGCATCTACATTTAAATGCTGAGATGTGGGTGCCTACCTGTGTATAAAGGGCCTAATTCAGCTGCCCACATAAAGCTACATGAGGTACTTTGATGCACCCTGGCTTCATCATCGCCCTGTGTCAGTGCTGTTTAGATTCCATAAACAACCCAGGATCTGTGAGATGCCATGAGGTACCTTCACATAGGCACTGACTTGTGCACCAGATATCTGGTCTGTCATTATAGCCAAAGGTCTGTTTGTTCTCCATCCACAGGGTTGCATTTTAGGTAGCAGATAAATGGTTTGCAGTTTCTGGTGCTCTAGTGATCTTTTGCCTTTCTGGGGGCGAGAATAGTCTCTCAGATGTTTTCCAGCTGTGTTTGAAGCTATACTTTAGAGGTCATACATTGTTCTTGCCAATGTATTGTAGCAAAGCGCTGCCCCTGCTGTAATATTGACGCTCTGCCCTGTTTCAAATTGGTGTACATCTATTTGAAGATAAAATTACATACTTCTGGACCATACCACACCGTGTAGACCCCACTCTCAGGTCCAGGTTCTTCATCTTGCCTTATCCCACTCATGTCTGAGTGAAAGGTGCCAGTCATATTTACTGCAAGTCCCCAACAGCTTGCAGTACTGGAAGGTTCCTGGTAAACTCTAGCATAAAGTGGCAGATGTGTGCCAATCTAAATATGTTTAGATGTGAAATATGTTGCAATGTGTTTAAGGTGTATGTGGGGGCCACTTGTAGCAAGGGCTGTAGGTGTACCTGTTGTTACCTTTTAAACAGCATTTTCACAGCCATTGTTTGTAGAGTGTGTATGTTATCCTTGCTTTCTAATAGGTTTTATTGCCAGTTCTGGCAAGAATATACTAATAGAGAAGGTTTGTGTGAAAACTGTTTGGTTTAGTTTTCTTTGTTTGATTACACCGTCTTCCTAAAACAGCTGAATTTTCTCTAACAGTGAGTTACATCAGAAGAATTCCATCTGTAAACCTTTTAAGGTATTCTGATTTTCAGGGGTTTTGTAATTGGTTACTGGGTCAGAAATAGATAAAGAAGATCTGGGAGAGACAGGAGGTGAACAGCTTTTGAGTATCTGTTGTAATTAACTGAAATTAGTTCATCTAGTTAGTGTGTATTTTATAGTTTAATAAAGCTTTTAATATGTTTGCAATGGAAAGATTTGTGCTTATGTCTTACTCTAATTTGAAGAAGTTAATGGTTAGCAACTTAAAATGCTGCTAACTATTAATATCAAGAATACTTTATATATAGTCATTTTCATATAAGAAATACTACCAAAAGTCATAAAACCAAGCTGGTTCCTGCTTTATGTTGTCCATAAATTTACATTCTTTTTGTTAGTGATGCAAAAAGTAACTGCTTTCACTTGAACTTTTTAAAAATATATTTTATTTCTGTTTAGTAATTTTATTAATTTTTAATAGCTGTTAGTATTTTTGCCCTTTATACTTCTAATTTTCTGAAACCAGAAGTAATGGCTAACTATAGTGCTGTGAAATCATCCAGAGTAATCAAAATCCAGGATAGACAAGATACTGAAAATGGGATTAATTTTCTTGTGTTCAGGCCCACTTTCCCTCTTGAGATCAGCTTGCTCACAACCTTGTATCCTGGCACCCCTTATTTTATGTGCATTTTAAAGTTTCCATTTTTATAATATGTGAAAATTGGAACCTTTGTATTTTGGACAAATTATTCCAGGTAAAGAAGGAGTTTATTATAATATAGTAAGAAGGGGTTCATGGAGTAGCAATGCATTCAGTCTGGTTAATCTTAATGTATATTTTACCTTACCTTTTCATGTTGCTTTTTAAGTTTTTAGCTTGGTTTATACCTTCATAAACATGCCACGTATACCATTCACTTGAAAAACTTGGTCTTTATTTTCCAGAAATTACTAGCGATGAGTTACTTTCTTGCCTACACTTTGAAAATATTATAGACATCATTGGCTGTTACCTCATTTTGAAAGCTGCAAATGTGGTTTCTGTTTGTTGTTTGGGTTTTTTAAGCAAACTCCATGCAGACATAGAAGAGCAGCATTTCAAGGGCAGTACACTCTGTTTAGATACGGGTTCAGCATAAACTCATGAAGTGTTTTCTGCTCATAACCTCTCTTGCTCAGTAAGAAAGAAAAATTTCTCTCTAGGAAATTGGTGCAGACTTTATTAAAGAAAACAAGAAAAATAATCTTACTTTGCTGCCTTTGGATTATATTGAGGACAGTGATCAGTGGAAGAACTCATGGAAGAATAATGGAAAAATCTTTAATTGTTTCTAACTATCTGTGGTGGGAGACATATGCCTGTGAAGCCAGGATGAGATGATGTAATAATTCTGCATAAAATGTAGGTATTGACAATATTGAGAATGGCATCACTCGCTTAACTGAAGGACTTGCTTTAATCTTGATTTGTGTTTTACACACTGATGTCTCTGTTGTATCAGCTGATGATTCCACAGACCATTAAAAAGACCCTGGTGTATTTGGGATGTCACAAATGTTACAAATATAATAAATATAATGCAGATACTCATCTCAGGTCTTCAGAGATGAGGAATAGAAATTAATCCTGTAAGGTGAAGTTGTAATAGATGTAGTCTACAAGTTTGTTCAGGATTTCAGAACACACTCTGAATGTCTACATAACATAGAACATAATATTTATAATCGAGAAGCATGGGGTTTTTTTCCTTATGGTTTTACCCTGAGCTGCTTGTGCATACAATACAGATAAGGCAGAATTGAATTTGCAGGATTTGTGTGAAGGATTTAAATATGTTTAAGGAACTGCTAACGTAGCTCAAACAGTGATATGGATTTCTCTGAGACACTGATCTGATTCATTGGATCACACTTCTGCACTTTTGGTGAGGTTTGGGAGTCCTTTTGTTCAAATAAAACATTGAGAACACTTGCAAAGGATAACAGTGAAGGAATAAACGTGTTTTAAGAGACTTCAATGTAGAGTCAACTTAAGCCCTCTTTGCAAGGAGAACCTCATTGGATGAGGCATTTTGGCAAATAGAAGATGATACTGACCAAGGACTGCTACAGAAGTCCCCATCTGGCAGCCCACCCAGAGTGCACCTCTTCTGGGGCAGCTTTGCTCCGAGGACAAGGTCTGTTTGCGTGCTACATGGAATTAGTCTTCGGCCACTGATAGTATTAGGTCAGGGAAGGGAAAAAAAAGAAGCAGTGGAACGGGGACGGCAACCAACAGTGTGGGGATTAGAAGACAGAAAGCAGGTGCTGCCTGTTCTGGTGTCCTGCCAGAAGGAAGCTGGGCCACTGATCCCGAGCTGACTTCAGAGAAGAAATAGCATCAGGGGAAGAACTTCCTGGCCAAAAATCAGAACTGAAGCACCTGGGTGAGAGGTGAACTGCTGTCTTCACTGTAATTTTGTGGAATGTTTGACAAAGAAGGCACACTTTTTCCTGCCTTTTGACCTTTTTCTAGCAGTAGTGAGTATGATCTGTGCTGTGGGGTGGCCTTTTCATGTACATTTTCAGTTGAGGGCAGAAGATCCTGTATTTCACAATTCCCAGCTTTTCCTGTGCTTTAGAGGCAATTGCCTAATTCATCATGGATGCCACATATGGGGAAAAGTGTAAACATGCTGTAGGCAATTTTTGATGTTTCATTCTACTGCAGATATGTGAAAGAGCAATGTATGCTGCCTAAAGAAAGCTCATGAAATGACAAGCACCTGTGTATATGCATGAATTATTCTTAGAAGGTGGTAATAACCAGGAACGGATTATTAACTCCCCTTGCATGACCCATCCTTGAATTTTCTTAACACATACAAATACCTCAACAATACCATGTCTGTAGGTCATGATATTTGATCTCGAAGAAGGCTGGGAAAAGCAAAGATATGTCTGTGATGCTTTATATGGCTACATTCTACTTAAACACTGTAATTTTTTAAGCCTGAATTATAGCTGAGACTCAGAAGTGGGTCACAGTAATAACTATGGATGCTGTTGGAGATGATTGAGTCCAGTCGTTGACTGATGACCACTGTGCCAACTAGACCACGGCACCAATTGCCACATCCAGTCGTTTCTTGAACAGGTGTAGGTCCTTTGAAGTCCCTTACTGGTGTTACTATCCACATCTTCCTAACAAAACAAACTGCAAACAACTGATTATTTTTTTAGGTTTGCCACTGAACCAGATTAGTGCAGAAGAGGTAGCAGAAACTGTAGCAAATTGCAGCGTTCATCACAAACAGGACTACTTGAGCAAATTAATTCTCAGCTGAGAATACATCTCTGCTCCTTCAATTCTCCTCTCTGTTAATTTTCTCATCAGTCTTAGGAGAGCAAAGAGGTCTGGAAAGGAAAGCAGCTTGGAAAAATATTTTCGTTTTCCTCTCATATTTCCAGCAAGTTCATATCTAGTCACATCTCAGTAGCCTGACGTAGTATTCAAAGCGCATAACTTCCACCTTCTGCTTCCGTATATTAAGCTCACAAGAGCCAGCAATTCATTTACAAACAAAACGTCTGTAAGACTGTTTCCACTGTTAGGAGGGAAGCAGGTGACAGAACAATCTTCAAGAAGGAGATGAAAGAGGATGCATCATCCGAGGAGATGAAAGCTGCAAAATGCCATCAAGGCGAACGTTTCTGGGTTTTCCCCAAACACAAAACTGACCTGCTATTTTCATTGCTTTTCAGGGCCATTTATCTCAGCAGACACAAGGACCCATCAAAGAAGTAACGCAGCTGCTTGATGGATGAAAATTTGCAGGTGCAGCAGGAATCTGCTCCCTGAGGACTGAATGAATCAGCAGCAGAGCAAACTGCTGCAACAAGAAGAGACTAATGAACAGGAGGCAAAAGATGTGGCCACCCAAGACATGAAAAAATCCAAGCTACTTCTGTACCTATTTTTCTGCTATTGTAGCTGCATCCACTGGACATTTCAAGGCACAAATAATGCCTGGGGTGGCTGATGCAGTCCCCGAGTGGAAGAGCATGTAGAAGCCAAAGAATTCTGCTGTACAACATAATACTTAAAAAGCTGTTTTACACAGTGCCATCTTCCCTACCACCATCCTGCTGCTCAAACCTTTTTTTGCTGAGTTCTGTAATGTCGAATTAGGATTTCAGGACCTAGGACTTTGAAAGGGTAGGCTAGGACTCCAGAATTAACTGTGGCTACAGGCATCCCATATTCATGATTTTTTGCCGTTCTTGGCCAAGGATTGCATCATTGGGTGACAGTTCCCTCTTCAGTTTGTAAAATTCTTGAATATTTTAGAAATAGATACATACAGTAGCTGTATGGGTGCTATTGTTTGCATCCCCAGGACAGTTTTGGAAGCCTGATAACTGTTCTATCATTGTTCCATCACTGACATTAATAATTATTACCTGGCTGCACCACAGTGGTAGTCCCTTTGCCAGTGTTCATTGCTGTACCATTGACAGTTTCAGTCTGCCACTGTCAGTAATTAGTCACTGAAGCAAAGTTCTGACTCGTTTGGTGAAAGGTTATCCGTACAGTAGTTCTTTATTAGGATTTGACTGTACTCTAGTTTCCAGGGATTAAAACCTTACATTTCCTTTTCCTGCTGGAGATACAGCCTTTCTGTGACACAGGTTGCTGGAGTTACGTAGGCATCACATACATTGAAGTTACTGTTAGTGACTCCTAATAACTTGTATAGATAGAACTGTACTGTCACATCCTATTACTTTGCACTTGTTAGCAGCTTTAAGGATTACGGGAGCTAATGATGGTGCTAAATAGGTTGTATATTTACGTGGACTGATCAACAGAGATTTCTAAATAAATCTGTTGTTTCTGTGAACTGAGCTTGCCCTGTATGAGCCAGGTTGACCCATGCCAGCAGCTCCAAGCAGTGTGCTGTGTTGTTCCTATGCATAAAAACAAAATGTCAGTCTGGAAATGCCCTGCTCTCTGTGGGAGAGAGCAGTTGTAGCTGCTGTTCCAAGACAAGCATACCCCTGTTTTCTGTTGCAGTGTAAGACCCTGCCAACCACTGGAACCTATGTCAGGAGCAGGAGCTGGTGGCCTCTGTGCTGGCCACTCTACGAGGAGTGACATAGCCACCTCGGCAGGGCACAGTACTTGTGCTTCCGAACCTGGCCAAGAGGCAAACCTTGGTGATGTTGTCAATGACAATTTAATAAATGCCCCTTGTTTTCCCACAGCGGTGCTTTACTGAAGTCTGTCACGTCACAGGACCAGGTCCTTCAGTCTGTGCCTTTTGGCAGTCTCTTCTGATTGTACAAAAGTGAGTTATCTCCCTTTGGCCTGACGGCAGAAGAGACCAGAAGCGTTTTCCCGTAGGTTGCCTGATGGTGTTGTGGTTGGGAAGCTGCTTTGAGATGTCAGGAAGGTTTCAGTTTCTCTCTTCAAATGAACTGGTGTGAGTGGGGTTGCAGATGTCTTCTGACCTCTTAGACACTTGCCTTAGCTGTTGTACCTTCCCCAAAAACATTTGGGGCATTTGCAGTTTTCTTTTTGTGAAAAGTCCTACAAAAAACCTCCTCTGGTACCACAAGTGAAGTAGGAGGGAGAAGCACCAGATTTGAAAATTCTTATATCAACCCAGGGCTCCAAGCAACTGAACAGCATCAAGACTTCACAGGTTTTGCATGTGGCCGCCTGCAGAAACTTAACACGCTAACAAGGTTAGGTTCTGAATGGAGTTACTTAGCATCTTACTGGCACCTGAAAGCAAGACTTCAGTCACTTAGGATGGATTTCTCAGCTGTCTTTAGACATCCACAAAGTAAATAGCTGTGTCTGACTGCCAATGCAGACTTGGTTATGTATTCGCTGCAAAGAAACAGGCACATTTAGGGCATGGTTCACCTGACCTACTTTACACACCTATGTGAAACTCATCATTATTTATTGTTTAAATCCTTGCAGTTCCACAAATGTACTGCCTGTTGGTGTCTTTAAAATGACTTGTGAATAATCATGCTGTTACTGTGGTCATAACGGTTCAATTTGAAGGCTGTCAATAACATATTCATATTCTTCTGGTAGAGCAAAACCTCTCTTTTTGTTGAAATAGTTTGTTTATAATTCTGTTTTTCCACAGAAATTATGTGGAGGGTGCTTGTGTTTGTTGGAAATTCTGACCTGACTATGGGTGTTGTCTTCTTTTGCTCCAGACAAGCTCCGCAGAAGCATGCCTAACCTTGCTCGGATGCCAAGTACCCCCACCATTAGCAGTACTGCTGGCTTTGCTGGTTCTCCTGTCACTGTGAGGAATAGTCAGAGCTTTGACTCCAATTTGCATGGAGCCAGTAATGGGATTTCAAGGATGCAGTCGTGTAGTAAGTACCTGTGTTCTTTGGCTGCGCGCAAGGGATCAATAAAGCGGTAGAATACGTGTCCCGGTCACTGATCCTTTGTTCTGTGAAAAATTAAAAGCAAACTGTTCTTTTGCACCAGATTTTAGTATAACTCAGAGTTTTCAGAGTTTCTGTTTTGGAAAGCAAATTCTGCCAGTCCTGTTATTGAAAGTTTCTTCACTTTTGTTTCTTTACCCATTAATCTTGTGCCAGCATTAAAACCGAAATACTAATAATAGTAATAATAAGTAGTAATATTGTAGAAACACCAAAAATGCAATTAATTAATGTAAGCTCACATTTTTTGTTTTGATATTACAATTGAAAACTGCTTTTTTTGGTAATTTATGCAGTGCTGGTTTTACAGTACACTGTATAAACACTATACATGACCTTTCTCCTGCTGAAGTTGAGCCACTTTCTTGTGAAAAAATGCAGTAAACAGAGGGTTATATTCTCAAGTATAATATACTTGTTGAGTGGGGGAATTAAAATTGCTTTGTAATTGGTTTAATTTAGGTGACTTCTTGATGGGGGATGAAGGGAGTATTGATCTAATAGATGAATTATTAACGTAGAACGTGAACAAGATAGCTCAAGATCCAAACCCGTCTTTTTTAGAACAGTGGTAGAGGTTCTCGAGTGGAAAGGGGAAAAGCGGATTTCACTGGATGCAGGGCAGAAGCAAAGAGGAAAGAAATAAATAATTTAGGAAGAAAGGATTTAACTTATGCTCTCCATTTCCCGTGAGATTTTGGAGGGAAAAGTTGGCAAAAACTTTTCATGTGCGTATTTTCTTTCAAATTTGAGCAGAAGTTACAAATGTCTTCAAAACAACTAAATGGCTTCTTTTCTGGAAAATATTCTTGACTGATGGTTTATTTTATTGGTTTTTGTCCTGCTTGAATATGATAATGGAAATAGTTCAGGTTCCCACATGGATTGTCATGGTCATGCACTGAGAGTTTAATTTTATTTATTATTTTAGGAATAGATATTTCTTTGTGTGTTCATGCTCTTATATGTGTGTGTGTGTGTGTGTATAAAATTCCATTTTTCTGAAATACTTTTTTCAAAAACCATTCATAATAAGTGGCTGTGCCTGGGCTATTTTAGGAGCTATGTTATGATAAGTGTTCCATAACAGTATATTGCCAGTATGGTTTATTTGAATCACTGCCCTGCAATTTTTCATATGTCTTTAAGTGGTTTAAAGATGTCCTTTTTTCAAAGACTGAAAAAGGATTGCTCTAAATGTAGTGTCTTAGTTTATATGCTTCAGGCTTTTGATAGTTTGCTTTTGATACGTGGACTCAGAAAGTGATGCATGCCACATGTACACAAGAGGGCAGGATTGGGTAGAAAATCTATATATAAAGCTTCTGGAGCTCAAAGCATTGATTTAAAATGATAGTTTACATAACATCAGCTGTGGAATATGCTGTTATGTTCAAGACCTTTTATAGCCTTTTTATTGTTTTTATGCATAAAGCTTAAACTTCTGTGGTGCTTCATAATGCTGTAGTGCAATGTTGCTTGAACAAGATGTGGTTGTTGCAAGCCACCTCACAAAAATCAAAATCACCTAACAGTGACTAATTTATACCTTCAGCAGTTTCTCCTGTTTAAAGCTCTAAGTGCGTAGGTGGATTTAGTGTGCTTATAATGGCTAATTTAATCTCTTTGAGGGGAGAAAGAAGGATGAATATGGACTGGGGTTTTTTTTCAGGATGGGGGTGGAACAGGATATTTTAGTTCAGTGTGGTGTTACTGGATACAGTACTGGATGCAAGAGGTTTTTCAGCAGTTTGTAATCAGCAAGTAAATTGTATAATGATGTGTTTATTCTTATTCAGATCTATCTAGAAATGATCATTACAACCTGATCTTACTTGTTGCATACTGACCTTGTTACTTCCTTTTCTGTCACTCTTAACAGTTCCATCACCAGGACAGGTTCAACACCGAGTTCACAGTGTGGGACATTTTCCAGTGTCTGTCAGACAGCCTCTCAAAGCTACTGCCTACGTAAGCCCAACTGTACAAGGGAGTAGTAATAGTAGCAGTATTCCAGCGTCCAGCAACTCGCAGCTGTATTCCAACACCGGGATCCCAATGCCAAACAAGACTGCTGGTCAAGGCATTGTAGGGCGCAGTGCTCTTCCAAGACCATCGCTGGCTGTCAATGGGAGTGGCATTCCCAGAAGTAAAATTGCACAGCCAGTTAGAAGGTAAGAGTTCACACAGACACTGAGGCCTGTTTGATGGCTTAGGCTTAAATTGTGGAATTTTTTTACCTTCTGAATACAGAGGTATAAAACATAAGTTTCTGTCTCCCAGTGCTGTCACTGAATGGGTGAAGATTGCTTCCTAGAAATAGTGATGGACAATGCATGCTGGTAGCCCCTAGTAAACTGTGGTAATGGATAGTGTGTAATCACATGTAAATAGGAATGGATTGCCACCTGTCAGTAAGAAATCCAAACAAACAGAAACCTCATATCATTAACTGATGTGGCTTACCTTCTCCCAGACTTGTGCCTACTGCTATTTCAGTGTCACAGCATGAGCTAATCTTTGAGTGCTCACATAGAAAGAGCTGCATCCCTGTTGTTGTAAATGGCAGTAGTCTGTAAAAATGCAGGTTGTACCATTACAGCATTGTGAAGAAGGAAGTATCCTGGATAGTACAGTCCTGGGTTGAACCAACATCTTTTCAATTCCAGCTGGGAGACAATAGGCACACAGGGAATCTTGGAATATCACATAGTTGCAATAAACTGTACTGTTAAGCAAATGCAATTTTTTGCATGCAAAAAAAAATGAGAAAGAGAAATTCATCTTCAAATTAATTATTTCTAGGTTAAGCAATAAAATAAGCTTGATGAAAGAGATTGGGTTTTAATCACCTTATCATAGCTGGGAGTTAAACTCTTAGCTGCATGTTCTGTAATTAATAGGAATTAAGTCTTCTCAAAGAAAAACTTCTCTCAACTTGTGTTAACTCCTCCAACTATTTCTTCCAATTGCACACATCTCTCCTCTTGTGAGGGCCTGCTGTGTGACCACCTCATTTTCTGTTGGATGAACTGTCACTGTTTAGCTCTCATCATTTTTGTACTTTTCACTACACACTGGCTTGATCCAGAATAAGTTCAATTGTTCACATTCTCTCTTTGGTTGAGTTTCTTGGGGATTACACTGATGTGACTGACAACAGATTTTGACCAACTGTGGTGAAACTTTGATAAAGAGCCGTCAGGTTTCTTCTTTGATGAAGACTGTACCATGAGATTTCTATTATAACCTTCTTTGCTCTCAGCGGGAACTCTCTCAGTTAGAGTTCTTTATAGTTGAGGGTTTTCTTTCCTTTTTTCTTTTTCCTTTCCTCCACGTCATGTTCTCCTCCAGAGCTCTTAAATCTTTCATAGCAACATGTAAGGAAGCCTTTCTGGGTCATGAAGACTGGTCCCTTGCTATTTTGTAACTTCTCATACAACAGACAATATTAAAGGAAAACAAAATTAAGAGGTTTCAGTGGGAGGATGAGACACTGTACTCTCAACACTGTTTTTATTAGAAGCTGGTTCAAATCAGTAACAAAGCTATTTATAGTCCAGAAAGTCTGGGTTCCTGTCTTCTTTCCTTCAAATGTGCCTTAGCAGCATCCTGTGTTGCCATAGAGCCAAACCAGTGATCGTTGAAGATGAATGGTCTTTGCACTGTGGGAATGCGGAGTTCATAGGACTTGAAAAGCACAGGTAGACTGGAGCTCAGCCTACAGTTCTTTAACACTCTCGTTTAATTTTATTGATTCATTTGGAAAAATACAAGGGTTTCAGTTCACTCAGACTTTTTTTGGAAGGAATTCAGTTGTCAGTTTTTTTTCACTTCGGTAATTTCTAATGAGTGGTATTTCTGATTATCAGTTTAAGGGTCTAGCTTCTTTCAAACTTAAATAATGTTTTTAGTCATGACTTGATTGAAAATAGAATAGGTCTTTTGTTTTTTTAAATAAATCAGATGTTCAGGGAGAAGTGCATACTCAGAGCAAATCTGTGTCTTCCTACCTTTGGCCAGACTGCTAAGTAGCCAAGTTAATGGTATTTTAGATACTTAAAACAGGTTCTTAGACACATTATATCAGGGTTACATTAGGAAGCTTCAGTATTTACTGCATGGGATAAAACACTGGATGAGGGAGTGCTTTTAATAATTCGTTATATAAAATCACAATAGCCAAGATAAATAACTTGGCTAAATTATAACTGCTTTTCTCCTTACTGTCAGAGATTCAAGCAGTGTAAAAAAATTGTGATGGTACAACCCATCCCTTCTTAGCCTTAAAAGTCAGACAGCACTTTTCTTTTTGCTCCTCTTGAGTGGATCCATACAACCCTCAGCCCTTTCCAACTCCAGCCTCGGGGCTTCTTGCAAACCCCACGTCCCAGTTCTCTGTGTTTGAACCGTATGCAGTATGAGGGGCAGTGGGGGCAGCTTCCCTTAGGGCAAGGTGTGCAGGGAGCTGGGTGGGACAGCTGGGTTGCCCTGCAGTGCCCAGCCTAGAGCAGTGTTGATGGTGATCAGGGTCAGCCAACACTCCCAGTTTCCAGACAAGGCCACAGTGATGAGGCAGGTTCCAGCTAAAGCCAGAAAGTCAATCAGCAGCTCACGGTCTGGATCATGCCAGATACCAGGCACAAGTGTGGCAGGAATGTAAGCATACCTGAGGAGCCAGGGCTTGTTTCTTCCTGCTGCCTTTCACTGGAGCCAGTCGCTGCTATTGAGCTGGTGATGGAAAAGTAGAAATGCACTACAGCCCTTCCAAAACTCTGTTACCTCAAACAACGTGATGTCATACCGACAGCTTGTGCTTGTTTGAAATGGTTTTCAGTGCTGGCACGTTTTTCTGTCAGTGCCTGTAGCAGAGATTCACCTCTGGATACATAGTGGTATTCTTACAATTATTTTCAAGTTAGCTAATTATTCTTTTTTATTGCCCTCTCTGGTTTGGGTTTTTTTTGAAGATTATTAAACATAATTTCTTCTTTTTTTCTTTGGGAACAAAAGAAAGCAGCAGTTGCAGAAAACAGCAGAGGCAGATTATGTTCTTAGTCTCAAGTAACTGGATTTATATCAAAGATAAATGATGCTGCACCAAAGTGGAGCTGCAGAAAAGCAGCTTGCCTGAATCTAAATTTAACCAACTGTTTTTATTTAAGTGCAGTGTTTTTGCTACTAAAAAAGCAGTTGTAGCAGAGAGTTGAAGCTGCTCTGATGACTGACTTTGTGACTGCCTGCTTTACGAGATACCTCTGCCTTTTTACAGCAAAAAGCATTTGGAAAGGAGAGGAGGCATCAGTAACTTATAGCAAAGGCAGAGTAGTGCGAAAACAAGGCTTGAGGTCTGCTTTTATATGAAATAGTTTCACAAAATTTAAACACAATTTTTTCAGCAAATTAGAGTTTGTCAAAATTATGATTGTGGCAAATTAGAGATAGAGCCTCTTGTGTTATCAGTGAGTTGGGAGTTAGATCAAGTCAGATGGTTGTTTTTCCTCTTTTTAGTTTTACTTGAAATAGTGGCCTCAGTAGTTCCTGGAGGATTTGGAAGATAGTCAGGAAGTGTTTTAGAAGTCCTCGTTGATGAGTGAGAGATGCAGCCCAGGTGTAAGGGTGGGGACCCAGGAGGTGGTGAGCTCCCATCAGGAGTGGTAGTGCTGGAACTGGTAGCTCTGGAAACACATCATCACATGTCTTGGATAAGCGGGTCTGGAGCAGAACTCGGTGGAGTTCTTCAACCGATAAAATTTTTTGCTGCTTGCACAGTATTTTTATAAACTGCTGGTTTTTCATGAGCATGCTGACCACAATAGCTTTTTGGAAAGTGTTTCCCATTAGATCTCTGCTGCCCATAGTGACAAAAATATGTTTTTACTGTCTTTAGCCCTGAAAAACCAAATCTTGCCATTTAGAGGCATCTCATGCATAACTAATTATTCACTCAATTCCTTTTTACAAATCTTTCATGCTCTTCTTGTTGGAAGTGACCTTAGTTTCTCCATAGATCTTTACATGCACATTAAAATGTAGCCAGAAATGTACCAGAGTGATGTCTCTAAGCAAGCCCCAAAGCCATTGTCACTGCAGAAGTAAATGCTGTCTTTTACCTTGATCTTTTACAGGAAATATGACTTCATTTTCCTTTTTTTCCCCCCCTGTCATTTGGTTAATACAGTTTTCTTCAGCCTCCAAAGCCACTGTCGTCACTGAGCACGATACGAGATGGGAACTGGAGAGACGGCTGCTATTGATGAAGGATGCCCCTCAACAGTGGAAAACACATAATGTGGATTTCATTACCCAGCTGGCTGGGTAACAATGATTTGGAAAAGGAGGGTCATACAGTGTTATTTTCCCCAGGATCTTAATCTCTAACCATCTACAATGCCATGTCATTTTTAAAAAATGAACATCTTATCAAATACTAAATATTGCACTTAATCAGTTACCTGAACAGCTGCATTGTTATCAGACTAACAATGGCAGTGTTGGCATTTGGAACTGATGAAAGTATTATATGTGTGCAAAATACAAGAATATTTCCTTGGAAGGAACTAGGAAATTTTGCTTTTGGGCATCTTTGCCATACTGAAGTTCTGAGATAATTTATTCAGTGTAAAGGCATCATGCATTTTATTTTGAATTTCGGGGTACTTACGTATGTGCTTGAATTTTTTTCTAGTGTTTTCAGTACATTTTATTTTGTATACTTAAGTTCATTTAAACTTGCCTGAACCTTGAACTACAGAGAGATAATTTAACTTTTTCTGTGCCATAAATAATATTTTTGGGGTAATGTACTTTTTTAGCGCTAGGAACATATCTTACAAAATCTTACCACTGGCAATACAAAGCAGTATATTTATGTTGCAGAAGCACAAAAAAAAAGGTAGCATTCACTGGAAATTGGCATCTAGCTGGGTCAGCATGGTTTTGTTGGTCTATCACCATTTGTCGAATTGTTAATTTATTGTCATTAGTGTTTTGTATTTAAAATGGCAGCATAAATCACATTGCTCTTACAAAGGTACAGTGATCTCTAAAACTACTGTTGATTTTCAGTACTTTATTACAAAGAATAAAATTGTAATGTTTTATTAACAGTTGCTTATGGAAAATGAGTTTTAATGTGAATAAATCTTTTTGATAGATCTTTTACAAAATCCAATTGCACTAATCAATGCTTTCTTATAATGGCATATGACTTAATATTTGATTACAACTGTGTATACTGCTGTTTTGGAATGTTTCAGGAAATAAAGAATCTATTTCAGCAATAATGCTCTTCTTCAGTGTGCAGTGTAAACATTGTCAGAATTTAGGTGCTCACATCTACTTGGCTTCTGAAGTTTTTGCTTAGCTTTTGTAAAGATTATGCTGGATTTTTGCAAATAGTAACTGAGTTACCTGAATTTTTTTTTTTAGTTGCATTAGAAGGCCATGGTACGCCTAGGAGACAAATATGTGTTATTTTCTAATCAATCATATTATGATCTTAAGAGACTTTTTCAATTTAATGTTTAGGGTGTGCAAGTGCAAATACGACTTGCAATGGGAAACAGAAATTGTGTACCTTTCACTGTGGTGAATGTGGTGACTGTGTATGAATTTGCTCTCAGTTTTGCTCTACAGTTGCTTGAGGACCTGCTTTTCTGAAAAGGGCAAGCTAAAATAAAAAGCAGAGGGGAAGTATTTAGTGGTGAGTAAAACTTCCATCACACTGAGAAATGATATATACTAGTGCAGTAGGATCCCTGCACAGCATAGCATTGTTTAACAGAGATACAGAGTTAATTTTTCACACTGAAGTTCTTTTGGTACAGTTAAAATCCTTTTTTCTTCTTTTCCAAAAAAGCGGAACTGCTGAAGAAAGTGTCAAGAATACTGAAAAAAGAAAATTATCTCTGCACAGGTAAGTATTTAAGCAGGAGTGTGCCAAACTCACGTTGTTCATTAGAAGCTTCAGCTGGAAGAAATTACTTTTAGTTAAAGCAGTCAGTCATTTGTGGACAATCTCAGATTGTGGTGGGCTTCAGAAGCAGCTTGGGGGTGCTTTGCCTTTTGCCTGTGAGACGGAGTTCTGCAGCTCTCACAGCTTCTGGTGCTAGGGATCCAGCATGATCTTCTTCATAAAAGATGGATGAAAGCCTGTGGCAGTGATTAGTTTCTCACTGATGACAGCCCTGGTCTGAACTGTCTCTTCAATCTGTTCCCTAGTGCCAGGATTTTACCACTGTTCCTACATTATCTGGGACACCACAGCACCACATTATTTTCAATTTTTGAAATAGGTTGCAGCTGTTGGATTTAATACCGAGTTGTACACAGGAGGGCAGTATATACTTTGAAAATACTTTCTTTTCGGTAGCTGAAGCTCTGCTCCTTTCTGGGCTCACTGAATATTATGAGCTCTTTGAGAAGATACAGTTGATTTGGTAACCTTACAGCTTTTCTGTTCTAAGTGTTTTTGTCAAGTATCTGTCACATTGGATGCCATCAAGCTCTAGGAGGAAACCCAAGGTGTGAGCAGCTGGATCTAAGAATCAACAGAATCACACTCATTTCAACCATGGGCTGTGGTACTGCTGCTGTTTGCCTGTAGCTGGTGGAGCTGGCTGTCTCCCCTCAAATTTGCATCAGTGAACCAAGGTACTACTGCAGTGTCACATACTTCACCACACTCTCAGTGGGAGCAAACTGGGTGGAGTATGCAGCACAAAGTCACTTCTGTCAGGCTCAATTTTGTGAGAGGCAGAATCTCCTCCAGAGCAATGGAAAACAGTTCTCTTTAAAAATAAAGACTCAAAGACTCAAACTTATTTTCCGCAAGGAAAAATTAATTTCTAAGTGTAAGGGAGCATTTGAGAACACTCTCTTTGGTTCTTCTCTTTTGGTACATAAATGCAAATCCTACTCCTGCCTCCTTGTTGCTGCATCCCGAAAATGACCTACCTCTTTTAGTCCAAACTGTAATCTTGAGCTCACAAGTTACTGGGTGAGTCATGACAACCTTTTTCTCGAAGGTCTTTTCCCCTCTCTTTAATCACTGAGGATAAAACCTCTACGTTTCCAGTCTTTGAGCCCCGTAATGTGGGGCACTGTCTTTGACTTTACCACAGGCTAATATTCTGGTTAAGTGTAAGTCCTGCATTGAAGGTACACATTTCTTTTTTTCCCCCCTCCATATGAAATTCATCCATTACCTCCTGACCAGAAGTAATCTTTGGCCTTGTAATGGCTTCAGTATGTGAAATTTGTCTAAACTAAAACCGGTAAGATAATTTTTCTGTCTTTCTGCTTTGGCAATGTCACTGCTTTGACCACTTAATGTGTATTGCTACTGATTTTCCTCTTTCTGTTGAATTGTTGTGGTCTAGTTGTACTCTTCTACAAAGCCACAGACACTATTCCGTCCCACTATTAGTTTGTCATTCAGTGTGGAAGTGAATTCCCATATCAAAGTCCATTATACCAGCCTGCAATGTGCCTGCTGCAAGCAAAGCAGCTGCTAGCTCCGTCTGTGTTGTCTCTCACTGTAGGGGATCCCTGGGCATCTCCATTTTTTAATTCACCTTCACATCCTTCTTAAAAGGTTTTTTCTTTGGCATGGTACCACTCAAAGCAGGACAACAGTTAAATCGCTAGTGTTGTCATCTGCTTTTAAGCCCATCATTTTAAGTTTGACTTGTGATAATTGATAGCTAAACTACAAGTTGTTGGAGACATAGAATGCTGTCTTTTTCCTTTGGGTTTTTAAGGCGTGAAGTCCAGTAGGATTTCAGACCTAACATTACAACACCTTTATACTGATACATATACTAAAAATCAGCGTTTTCATACAGAAAACACTATTTAAATACCCACTGTGAATGATGAGTGAGGTTTCATAAGTGAAAAGGTTTGGGGCAGTAGGACAATCACTTTTGAAAGCAGATTTGGGGTGTTTAATCCTCAGGCATGACTTAATAATTCAGAAATTCTAGTTAAAAAAGTGACTAAGCCTGGGTGACTTTCCCTGTCACTGTTGAGGTGAAAAGGGTATGTTCTGGCTAGTCGGAGTTAATTTTCATTTTCCCGTTTGACTAGCTCATCTGCTCAGCTGTCGTTTCCCCCTCATAAATTTTTCTACCTCTGGCACTCACCAGATTCAAACCTTACTTGTAATCACTCTCAGTGATTACACATGCTCTTGTGGCTCTTGTGGCTGGTGCAGTTCTTGACCATCCACCTGCAGGTTCCCACCCTGCTATTCTGCTCTTCACTCTTCAGCCTGGGGAGCAGGTCCTCAGTGCATCTTTTGTCTTCATCAGTGGCAGTTTCAGCTCTTACCTGCCAAGGTAAGCAGTTTTGCTTAATCCGAATGAATGTCTGTGAGTAGGGGTCGTACCTCTGCACTTGGTTGTGACCAGGCTGCCTGGCTGTTGCAAGGGGAATTCAAGGGATTGTGTTTGACCTAAAGAGGCTCAAGAGATTATGTTTCTACATATGCAGTTCAACAATATATATAAAGTATCTCATGGAAGGAAGGGAGTGATTAGACAAGCTCATTCTTGAAACCTCATTCCTCTTTTAAATAAGCCATTTTATATAAACCATAATTATTTAGGTGACTTAAGCGTTACGAATCCCTTACCCATAAACAAACAAGAATCCTTTGGTACCCAAATGTTGATTTTGGCATAACCATGGAATGGTTTTGGTTTGGAAGAGAACTTAAAGATCATCTAGTTCCAACAGCCCCCACCACAGGCAGGAACACCTTCCACTAGGCCAAGTGTCTCTGAGCCCTGTCCAACCTGGCCTTGAACATTTTCAGGGATGGGGCATCCACAACTTCTCTGGGCAACTGTTCCAGGTCTTCAGAGTAAAGAATTTCTTCCTAACATCTAATCTAAACCTGCCCTCTTTCAGTCTGAAGCCATTCCACCTTGTCCTATCGCCATGTGCTCTGGTAAACGGTCTCCAGCTGTCTTGTAGGCTCCCTTCAGGTACTGGAAGGCCACAATTGGGTTACCCCAAAGCCTTCTCTTCTGCAGCCTGAGCAAGCCTAATTTTCTCAGCCTTTCTTCATGGAGAGGTGCTCCATCCCTCTAATCATGTTGGTGGCCCTCCTCTGGACTCGCTCCAACAGGTGCATGTCCTTCCTGTGCTGGGACCCCAGAGCTGGATGCAGCACTGCAGGTGGGGTCTCACCAGAGCAGAGCAGAGGGGCAGAATCCCCTCCCTGGCCCTGCTGCCCACGCTGCTTTGGATGCAGCCCAGGATACATTTGGCTTTCTGGTCAAAGGTTGGGTTCAATCATCTTGGAGGACTTTTCCAACCTTAATGATTCTATGATTGCATGATTCTTGCTTAAATTCTTTTAAGAAGTAAACACATTTCTTAATTCATGCATTGCCTTAAGCAGGTTATGGAATGATAGCAGGCGTAGATACATACATATAAAAGCAGCTGGTAGTCTTGTTTTTCAGTGGTTCATATGAACAATGGGCAGATACATAGATTTGGCTGTCTGAACCATGGTAAGAAGTTTGGACAATGAATGGTGGTTGAACTTTAAACTTTTTCAGAGAAATACTTCAAAAGTGAATCTATCTTGACTTTTTAGAAGTAGAGAGAAGCTTGGTATCTAACACAGTCAAAAGGAATGCACATTTCCCAGATGCAGATGTCAAAATTGTATGGAACTATAGTTAGACAATAGATAATGTTCACAGACTATTAAGTGACTCGTACTTGAAAATAAAAAATGTGACAAATACACAAAATGAAGGCAACTCTGTTAGGTATTTGCTGCCTCTCTACTCAGTTCAGCCCTCTTTGTAGAAGGGTTGAATATCTGAAAGAGACTGAGCTGTTCAAGTTGTTCTCGTGGCTGGGCAGAAAAAACCCCTTGTGTCTCCTAAGCATGGAGTAGGCTTGGCCATGCAGTGTGGATCAGCAGGGCAGATCCATTGCTCTGCAGTAGCCTTGTTGTTTCCCAGGAGCACAGGCACCTGCTGTACACCTGGCACCCAAATACAGCCTTGGCTGCCCACTGCCTTCTGTGAAGGTACCAGAGAAGAGACATTCCTTGCTTGCTAAGATTGAGTGCTTAAAAGAGTCTCATTATTGGGACAGAGTCCAGCTAGACAATGATACTCAAAACATGTTATTTTTGTTCTGTGAGCATAGCTAAAAGATAATGTTTTGCCTTTTCAGACATAATCTTTCTGCTTTGTAGAGTTCTTTCCCTATGCTCAGGCATTTATTGCTGTATTTTTCTATTTTGACTATTTTTTTTTAGTTAGAAGAATTAGAAAATATTATTTCTTCTGTGTTAAAAAAAAAATTTGAAATAATATTTCTTCTTTGTTTCTGTTCACTTGCCCCTGAGATTTGTTGTTCCCCTAGAAAAATAAAATATTCCTTTGTCTTTGTGGCCAGACATATAGAAAGAATGAGCCTGTGGCCAAATTCCCAAACTGAGCTCTAGCAATCCAGCCAGCTCTTAATACTTTGCAGTCTGCACGCAGATGTTACTAAACAAGGTATATTATCTGTATCCAAGACTGAACTTTTCAATAATAGAAGCAGCAGATAACATGACAGGGATGTCGGTGACAATACACCCAAACTGAAATTTTTGGAACCACTTTTTTTTTTTGCAATAATAGAAAACAGAAAAGGTACTGATAATGTTTCTTTTGCTTTTCAACCCTTCCTGCAGGAGATTATACTAGCTTTGTTTTTGGAACCCTTGATACGTGCTTTTTTCTTTCTTATGAATTTCATTGAGCCAATACAAATCTGTTGAATGCAATTTTAGCAATATGTTTGATTAATACTGACCTCTTTACGAGATTTACGTTGTTTCTAAAACTGAGATATTCCAATGCTAGCATCAGCGTATAATACAGTTTCTTTACATAGCGTTGCTAATATCCCATTCAGTTCCTTTCAAATGTAAATAATTGAAATTAAAGTTCAGGAACTCAGAAGAAAAAAAATAGTTAGAAGAAGTGATATTTTTTTAAGCCAAAGAAAATCATAGAAATGTGTTTTGATTTAATCCATGTTTATCTAGGCAGTTGCTGACTGCAGTAAATTATGCAGCTCTGAGTAGGTATACATATTCAACGGAAAGGATTTTTCTATATATGAGAGAAGGAAAAAAGCATCAGACAAAGAGGTGTAGCTGTATCAATGGCTTGCTCTTCACTACATCTGAATTCACATTAAACAACCTACTTCTGCCCTATAAAAAAGAACACTTTTAGCACCTGATCTTTTCAATCAATGTGAAACAGCATTGATGATATAAAATGAGCTCCATCCCACTTAATTTACAGATGCAGCTACTTGGGTTGGTGCAGCTGGGCTCAACTCTTTTAATTATGCTCTCTCATTGATGGAAGTGCAGTCTAATCCAGAAGCTATTGTGAGTGTTAGTGGAGCTTATCTTGCTTCTGAAGACATCTTATTACTTTGGCTCGTCCTGTGCAGGCAGTGATCTGTGGTTGAGTGGGCTGGGTAGAGGGAGACCATGCATCTGCCTTACCATGTTCAGTACTATCAGCCTGGTAGCTGATAGCTGATAACGAATCTGTGGCTTTGTTATCCAGCCCTGCGGTTTGTGTGTGAGCTGAGTGATTCTCTTTGATGAGGATCCAAATGTAATTATGCACAGGCTGACAACATAGGCATGTTTTTCTGAAGCACTGAGTACCTGCAGCCCCAACTGCATCTGGTTCAAGTGGTACGACTTTTAGCACCTCTGAAATTAGACACTGGGAAAAATTTATCTTCCTGATATTGTCTTAATAAGGTCCCCTTTAAAATGAAGTTTCATTACTGTATTTTCACAGGTCAGTATCTTAAAGGTTACTCAGAAAGCAGTTTATACAATGGCTTTGAGTGAAAATGGCTTGGAATAAAATTCAGTGTCTGGGCATGGATATTTTGTACTTCTTTGGAATTCCATACTCACTGCACAGAACTTTCTGTTAAAAATAGTGGTTTAGATTGTTTTGCATTGTCAGTGATCTGTTTTCCAAAGGAAACAGGAAGAAATGTGCTATTTATTTGGCAAGCTATTCCAGACAATTGGGATGATCATTTTCCCTGGCACACAGTCTCTTTTTACAGAATTGAGTGTAAATGCCAATATTGATTGAAAAGTATCAGGTATTCATAAAAATCCAAGTAAACTTTATAATGCAGCGCAGCAAAAACTACCCTTAAAGGGACATTAACCTAATGGAGAAGTCCATTGTGGAAAGCCTTAGCATCATTGCCAAGAGTAGACTTACTGCCTCCGTATAGACTAAACCAACAGTTTGCTCAAGAAATTCATGTCTTGCTTCAAAATATAAATCACAGGTGCATGTGGGGTTTACATAAGCACAAGCACATTTCCAAGGAAGATACGGAGATGTGGAAATCTTGGAGTGTTTCAGCCGTGTTTCGGAACATAAACTGCTGAAAAGAGCCTTGTTTCCTTCTGCATCATTTCATACCCTCACTCGATATCCTGTCTACTTTATATCCTCAGTATGAACAATATATGATAAGATGAAAGGCAGTTTACATAAAAGCAGGCAATCTCCTTGAAGAGAACTTATGAAGTACATCTCCTGTATATTCCTTTAATCCTTTGTGAAGGAGTAAATGGCAGCTTTGCCCTCTGTTTGAAACTTTTCCTTAATTCTGCAGAGTGGTTAAGTTTGTTGTGAAATAGTTTGGGGTTTTTTTTTCCCCTTTCCTCTGGGTGGAAAAAAGATGTGGGAAAAATTGTCTCATGGCATGTGTTAGCCTGCGGATAGAATCACAAAGCAGTAGAAATGAATGCATTTTCTTGAAACCTCAGTAGTACCAGAAAACCTGCCTGACATGCTTGCACTTGAGTAATGGGATTAAATGTTTGTGCTCTGGTAGTGTCTGTGGGCTGCAAGCAACTTGGACTTCATGGAATAAAGCCAAAAAGCCTTGTCCAAAGCAGCTGGCAGTCTAAGTGAGGGCATTGCCTAAGCTCTGTGCACCTTGTCATGTGAATAAAGCTCTTCCAGCTGCAAGTGAATTGCAGAACTGATTCCAAAACAGGAACAGTCAGGACAGTAAACTGAAAATCAGAAAACCTGGATTGTCTTTTGCCAAATGTTGTCTTTAAGGCTGATTGTTTTTGTGTTCTTTCATAAGTGAGTTTCTCCTTATACAGTTCTTGTTTTAACAAACTTACCATGTACTTATAGAGTTACTGTTTAGGTTTTATGGGAACTACACTAAAGCAAAAAAAATTTTATTCTATTGAATTCAGATAGCAATGAAGAAAAGCAGCGGAATAATGGAACTTTATAATTCAAATTTGAAAATAAATTCCTGTACAGATACATGCTGTGTATTTTTTGTTATCGATGCATTTACATGTGCAACGAGCAAAGTCTGGGTAGCAAGTTTAGGAATCCAGGAGGAAATAATTATGTACAGCTTGTTAAGTTTTGGTTTTTGTTCTGTGTGCTGATGAAATTTTGTATTTTCATGTCATGCAACAAAATAGGAGAAATGCAAGTGAAAGGAAAGGGGAGAAAGAGAATCAGAAATAAAGGTAATTTAAGGAAACAGTACTTATTGGAAGACAAGGACACTTCCATAGGAGGTACTGATCTGTCATGTGCACCAACAGTCGAAAAGCCACAACTGGGAGCCACTTTATTGTCCCTATGTTGTTTTCTTTGAGCTGGAAACAGAAAGCTGGCTTGAAAGATCTCCAGAGACATTAAAAGCACTATTAAGTGCTATTCATCCTTAATCTCACACATACTGGTTCTTATCCTGAAGGACAGTGGATTTTCCTGGGATATTGGAGAGACAAGATGATACAGGTATGACCTGAATTCAGGTAGCAGAAAATGGAGGAAATATTAGTGTCCTTTAGTGTCCACTCTTACATGTGCCAGCTGCTAATCCAGCTGTCAAGACTGAGGAGAAGAAGGAGAGAGGATGGTAGAAAACTGAGACAATTGTGATTCATCTGTACTTGTTATTATATTACTTTTTATTGAGGTGGCTCACAAATGTAATAGTGAACCAGAGCATCTGGACTAGAACACTTGATGTTCTGATAGTATATATTGGTTATGCATGCACTGTCCTTTCCATCACCATCCAAACACTTTGGTATTTTGTATGTTACAATAGCCAAACAAAAATACCATTCTGTTTTCTGATACTCAGGGCAGTCACTGTTAGTGCAGAGTTGGACCCGTTCAGCTACTGTGCACATGGCGTTGGTCAGGAGGTAAAACTGGATCGAGTCAAGAACAGGTCCCTGCCTTGAAGAGTTTAAAAGTCTGAAAAGCAAGGAAAAAAAGTAATTTAATACTAAACAAAACAAACCATGTGTACTTTTATAGACCAGATCAGATATGGTTTAGATTGTTTGTACTTGAAAGGGAAAGGTCTCTGGCAACTTTCTTTGGCATCCTCATTTTTTGGATTTGCCACAGGAGCTAGTCTCGAAGTATTAGTTCTGAGATCAAGGACTCTGAGCCAGCAACCACACGACTGTAGTTATCCCTGAGCTGATGTTGACCCCTTAAAGGGGAAAGGAAGAGCAGGGGCAATAGCATCTATGATGACTTGAAAAACAGCAGAAGGAAAAGAACATGGTTCTGTTATTTGATGTTGTAAAATCGTGGGACACTATTTTTTTTCCTAGTGTGTGAGGTTTTATCCTGCCTGGCCTCTTAACCACTTCTAAGCAGTTCCAACCAGGAAGCTTCTGTTCTTCATCTAAATTTGCATCAGCACAGGCTCAATGAGCGGAGATTAAGTCTAAGCCTGGTGAAAACCTATAAAAGAAAAATTCTTCATGGAGGAGTGTAGGGGTGGATCTGATTGTGGAGGTGGGTGTCTACATGGTACAAAATGTGATGTCTACCTTTGGCAATCCTATCCTAATAATCCAAAATACTAAGTAAGGTAAGGAAGCATCCTAATTGCTAAGGGAAAGAGAAACACCTCTGAGGAGTGCTCCCATTAGAGCTAACTAATAAAAAATTCTAATTAAACCCTTCCTTTTTTCTAGACTGCAGGTGCTTGAATTAAGGCTTCAACAGAGATGATTCTGCTCACTTGGGATTCACAACCGCAAATCCTCTAATGAGGGTTGACACCCACATATGTTCTTTGAAGAGATGTTTATGCTGCTAATTAAAAAGGGGCCATGAGCCAATCCCTGGCCTCAAAGCTAAATGGCACAACCTGGCTCATGGCTGCACAACTGAGGCTTCCTCTGGAGCTAAATTTGTCTTGGAGAGAGTTATCTGAAGCATCCTGAAAGGGAACCAGGGTGGGAACTAACATTTAGATATTGTGCATTATTTGTGGGCCTGCTGCTTAACTTGAATCCTGTCTCTCTTATTTAGCAGTAAAAGATGTGCCTTCTGAGACCTGGACAGAACTACCAGCCTTAAAAGAGAGCCTCCGAGACAACAACCCTCTATACAGCCATCAATGGTTGTAATGCTTCCTGAAGAAGTGGTAGACCTAGTTTATATGTTTCAAAGGAGTGCCACTGCCATGAAATTTCCTCAGCCTCTCCTGTTAAACTGGACAGAAAAGACTACTGGAAACTTCAGGCCAGAGAGAAAGAATAACTTTGCATAACTTTGAATGCTAATAGTTAAGGGAAAGGAAACACCATGTTGGTTGGCCTTGGTTTGATTGGTTGCTTTTCTCCTGGGACTATTTCTGTAGATTAAACAGTTCTTAAATGTGTGAATTACTATGCAGTTTAAATGGCTACAGTTACTTTTATTGGCTGTATTTTTAAAAAAAACCAAAAAACAAAAAACCAAAAAGCTTGGAAAGATCCCCAAAGAGGTTACTGTAAAGCAGTCATGACAAATGTAAGTTCAAGATGTAGATGCAGGCTGTGTATATTATCACAGAAAGGATTGTGTTCAGCAGAAGAATCTGAAATGCATTTGTTGTAATATAGTCTTTTTCACTGCTTTTCTCTGGAAGAGGCTGCAGCTGTTAGATGTACTCAGCACTGCAAACCTTTATGCAGATGGTAGTAACTAGCATCAGCAGACAGAACGTGTGGTTTCTGCCTGTTTGGAGTTTTTTTCCTGGACATAGCTTACAAAAGTTATAATTATTATTTCAAAATGTGACCAGAAGAGGGAAGATCACGGAGGGGGAAATTAGCAGTCTTAAAATCCTAATATTAACTGCCTCAGTGTTTTGTTGCTATGCTTTAGGCTATATACCAAACAAACACACTTCTTTTTATTCTTCTGCGGATGCAAACTGGAACATAATAGCCAAGGGCAAATGCATCCATCCACAAATATTTTGCAAATACTTTTATGGAGTACCTCTTTAAAAAGGTTGTGCTCTTTCAGTGTGCATTGGTTTTGAAAAGTTTCCAGAAAAAAAAATGTCTGCAGTTTGTGAGTCCTGGAAGAAATCAAAGAACATTTTACTACCTGAAATGCTGCATAGTCACCACCAAATCAAGCCTAATGCAATCAAGCTGTTGCCTACAACTGGTTTGTCATCTAGCATAATCCCAGTTCTCTCTTTTGACCAGACCTGTATGTCAGCCAAAATAACAGTTGAGTGTTGCAACAGCCAAAAACCAAAAGAGAACCAAAAAGCTTTTCTTTTTGTTCTCCATGGTTCTGACACCACCACAAGTCCTGATAGGACTTTGGGAAACTTTTTGTTTCTGAAAAGTAGAAGTTTCACAAGTAGAAGAATTAATGTTGCAACTGAAAATAGTATTGTGCAATATAATTCCTCAGTTTCTAGGGTCTCCTATTTGAATTAAATAAATAGAAACTGGATCCATATTTCCCACCATCCTAGAGCCTCCAGTGTCTGGGGTGTCTTTCATAACTGGCTTGGTCTCCTCACTCCTGGGTGGGACTTTACATACTGAGATGAACATAAAACATCACTGGAGTGACAATTACAGAGGTGGTTGTGGAAGAGCATCTCTACCCAGTAAAGTCCTCCCATTCAACCGATAGAATTCAATAAAGAGTTTAAGCTTATTTAAAGGAGTACTACTCTAGCTTTTTTTTTCATTTGGCTTGGCTTAGTATGCTTTGCTTCACTTTTATGACTCTATGTTGATTAAAATCTTTCCTGTTTTCTACAAGTTTACCCACTTATCTCACCATTGACCTCTGTGTTTAGCTGAATCTCTGGGAAGTTACCTAGTAATGATTTGAAGTGCTCAGGAGAGAGAAAAATACAAGAATTTTTCTCTCATAAAGTTTTCTTTTGCTTATTGTCCTCCTCACTGGCAAAAATATGTGCCTTGTTTCTCACTTGAGTAATGTAAAACTCATTGACTATCATTTTGATCATTTAGGAAAAAATAGTTCAGGGAGTTTTATGTCATGTGCTGTAGCAAAGACAAGTTGATACAAATCCTCAGGCTTACCAAAAAAAGGTAGGAGGCAAAACTTCAGAAATTAACTGTAAATGCCATTAACTAGAAAGATGAAGAAAGTGAGGGTCCAGCTCATTACATCTGGTAGATTTTTTTTAGTAGCAAAAACTGGCAAACTAGGAGAATCGTGAGTTGCTCTGAGTTTGTCTTATGGCATGTCCTAACATCATCAAACATTCTTTGCAGTATTAAACTTCCATAGTTCAAACAATTTTATCAGACACACGCAAACTCGATTTGCCAGTAACAAGGGAAACTACCTTAAGGATATGTTTTTGAACATTTATTCAAGATGTATTTTGAGTGCTGTTTCAGCTTTCATTCTCAGGTATTGGCAGAAACATTATTGCTTTTGCTGTAGATGAGCTGGGGTCTTTAACCTCTTCAGATACCAGAGAAATGAACACTGTGAAAATACAGTTGCAAAAATAGTTTAGAGAGCTTGTACTCTGTGAAATGAACATTAAATAGGTATTGTTTCACTGCACACAGAGGACGTGGAGTTCTGTTTTGAAGCCTCAAAAACAGCCCTATCTATCTGATTGTTTTAATAACTGCAGCTGGAAGAAACTGACTGAGGAAGCTCTTAAACAACACTGGTATGGCTCCTATTCAGGAAAGTATGAAAATAGGTGCCTCACACTGATTGCAATGTATATTTAATAAACAATTAATTGTAAACTCTCTATGACCTGTTCTGAATCTGAAGAGCCAAAGCACTCATGCATCAATTTCCAGTTCTCAAAAGTTTTTAAGATGCTACTTCTTAAAAACTGAGGCCCATATATTTTACTGAGCTACATCCAGTAAGTTCAGCAGGCTTCAATGAAGCTGCCATTCTGAGGATCTCATTCCGTGTGTCTTAGTGGTCCTAAAATAAAATTTCATTTTCTAAGATGGAATTGAAACTGCATTGGTAGCTCTTCTTTTCATTTTCTTCTGTCCCAGAGAACCAAATACTCATGCTGTGAGAAAGCCTCAGTGTACTTTATTAACAGTGATTAGTTAAGCTTTTTAGTGGCCATTCAAGGGAGAACAGTGACAGTTCTTAGCATTTTACAAAAGAGGTCGAAGGTACAGATGGTAATGTCTATGTCTCATGCAAGTCCCATGACTTTCGGTTTTGTGCCGAGTGCTCTGCCTTCTGGAAAAGCAGCATTCACATCAGAGGTCACCATCAAACAGTCGCAGTGTCTACCTGTGAGCCTCTACGTAAATCAAAAACCTACGCTCAAGAAATGTTCAGTCGTTTCTGGCATGTGTACTATAATATTGTGTGGCTTTTTCATCACTAAAAATAATAGTCTAGAAGTCCCAAAATTTCTTTTGAAGATAGTAGTTTGCTTAATCACATGCTGGCTTCATTTTAAACTATGAAAATGAATTTTGGAGTGAGAGTGCTACAACAGCATGTGTAACTTAATTATCATAGTGGAAAAAAGGATGCCACAGGCAGCAGGTCCTATGGCTTCTGAGTATGTGAGTGTGCATGGCTCTAAATCTTCTAAAATACTGGAATACCCCTTTCCCTGAAAGAAATATAAGTGTATCAAAAGATACATTCTAAAACCATTTTAAAACTCAGTACTGGAGGTAAAACTTTTTTTTAAACTTGAATGAAAAGAACTTGCTTGAACTTACCAGGGTTTTTTTTGGTTGAAGTTTTTTTTTGTCTGTGTGTATTTTGGTTTTTTGTGGGCTTTTTTGCTATTGTGAGCTGTAGCAATTAGATTTAAAAATCATTATAGAAAATAAAGGAAAAAAGACAATGTTGGATTGTGAGCAGTCTGGTGTAATGGAAGGTGTCCCTGCCCATGGAAAAGGGGTTGGAAATAGATGATCTTTAAGGTCCCTTCCAAGCCAGTTTATGTTTCTAAGATATACCACAAAACAATATGAATGCATGCACAAGGTCACCTACAATCTTATTTTTCATTTCATGGAACTTGTTTCTTTCTAAAAAAATATTTTGGACCAAAAGAAGATATCTTTTGAAAAAAAAAAAAAGGTTGGCATAAATTACTTCTATTAAGTATCAGAACCTGTGTATTCAGTAAATCACCGTCCCCAATTTTCAGTGGATTTTGAAAGAAACAGCAAGACTGTGCAAGTTATCTTTTCACAGCCCAAGGGGAAAGCTCCCTCCCTTCCTTTCACATCAGCTATTCTTGACCGCTAAATTGTCTTCCTGCTTCCTCCCTGTTAGATTTCATGTTTAAAGCTGCAGAAAGTTAAGATAAACAGGAGTTGTCACACTAACACATGACTCAGTAATACTGCACAGCTTTGTTGTTTGTTTTGTTTTTGTTTGGGTTTTTTGGATCTTTTTTCACTAGAACTAAGACTGCTAGTGCTGCCCAGAGTAGTTGTGTTTTTTAAAAAAATATGAGCAGCTGTCTGCGGATGCTTTAATTAGAATGGATTTCCTCATAAGAGATCTTTATGGTCTCACTCTTAAAGTAGATGGCTGTCATAATTCCCAGTCTGACAAGCTACACATGATTCTCAAGTTTCACTACCTGCCTTGTAGCTTACATTTATGTGGTCTTTCAGATGATCCAAAAGCTGTTATATATGTATGTATGCTACCACAGAAGAGTGAGCAGTCTGCTGCTGGCAAAGTATAAAAGAAAAAAGGCCTAGTTTTATGATTTGTGTCCCAGGATCTCAAATGTCCACTCAGAATAAACAGGAACTTTTAAAGCTTTGTGCATGACACCCACCCCCCACCCCCCACCAGAGCACTGGTAAACTGCACTGGATCTTGTTTGCCCAGAGGACAGGAGGGAGAGTAAACATTCTCAAGTTTGAAACCTCTGATTCTGAAATAATAGGATACTTTACCACCTAACACTTAAAATACATATCTCCTTCCCCTCTGAACAGGTAAAGTCCCAGTGTAGGGAAAATAAAATCTGTAGGGTTGGTAGGGTTGTAGTATTCCCCTTACCTCAATGGTTTTACAGATGGTGAAATTTGCCTCAGTGTATGTCTGCAATCTTTCATACTTGGTGAAGTAAATCACATTTCCTTTAAAGAAAAGCGGACTTCTTTTGGTTTTTTATTTTTGTTTAATCTTTAATAAAGCTTGTCTGCCCTCCTGTTCACTCATTATTTTGGAGGGTTTTTCTTTACTGTATTAAAGGGGACTCATTTTTTTCATTCCAAGTGTATCTTTCCCATTTACTGGCTATCATAAACAATTTTTCATTTCCTCCAGAATTGTTTTTATACAAATTCTCTTGCATCATTGCACTTTTGCTTTACTGCAGAACAGTACACTAGTGCATTCAGTGCACTCTCTTCCATCTCTTTAAGAAAGAGTTTTACTTAGAAAATGACTTATGGATTTCTTTTCTCTTCCTAATTCCACTCTTCTTTCCTCTTGTCTTGTTCAGGTGACTTAGATTTGGAGCACCTGAGCACTGCTCTTCCAAAGCTGGAGAGAAGTTGTAGCACAGTGCAGGAAGAAGGACTGCAGGTGCCTATGTCAGGTCTGTGTTCCTCTTTCCCGAATTCTGTCAACATTTCTGCCCCATGCAGTGGGACTCTTCCACTGTCTCTCTTTCCATGGCATCCCTCCTGAACATTAAATAATTGTAGCCCTGTGTTCATGCTGCTTCTGTTTATGTCCCTTCCTGACAAGCATTTCGCTGTACTGACTACTGGATTTCAGGTTGAGGAAATCTATATTCAGGTGCAATCCTGCATTCGGGTATGGATGGGTGTGTTGCTTGTTGATCAAGGAAGACAACCCAGTCAGCTGGAAAAAGTTCTTCAAATTAAAAGGTCATTATTTGCATTGGCTTACTAAGGGTTTTATTTGTCCTTGAAAACCTCTAAAACAATGGTAAATTGTTGTGGAAATGTTTTTGACTTTTGTGCCTCAGGTCTAATCCGAATGTATTCAGCCCACAAAATCAAAGGAGCTACTCTGATTTCAATGGATTGCTTGTGTGCTTAATTTTGGAGCAATGATCTAGCCACAGTAATGTCCTTTTTTTATTCTCTTGGGCTGTGGCATTGGAAAGCTCTCTCAGTGGGGTTGCACTGAAAAGACCACCTGGGAAACTCAGCTAGAGCAAAACACAGCTGCTCAGCTTGCTGAACAAGGATCATCTAAAGGAAGACCTAGCACAATGCTCACACTTATCTCAGTTCTTTCAAGTTTGGTTGGAAGTGAAGAAGAAAGTACTTTACAAAAGTGCCCATTGGTGTCTGGGATGTCTTTTGGATGGCCTGCTGCCTGCTCACAGTGGGCACTGTTCAAAATGCTTGAACTGCTGTACCTGTTCTGGACATAGGCTTCGGACAAGGGAACTCACCAATGGATCTGTGTGCTGTCGTTGTAATAGAAACATGATCAGGACTTACAGGTCTGCTATAACATAACAGATGATTTTTTGTTTAACATAAGCAACGTGTTCAGCATTTGCAATGCTTTCTATATACATTACTATTGGATGTGAATAGCCTAGAGTTTACAAGAAACACAGGAAGAGGGGAAATTCATTGGTGGAGATAACTTGGTGCTTACTATCATTACTTCCATGTCTTCTAAGGTTTCTCGAGTACTATTTGTTTACATTAGTTTTAAGGATTTTACATGAAACAGTACCTAAATTATACAAAAGAAACTCAAAAGCCAACAAAGGCAGTTGGCCAATTTTAAAACATAAAGTGTAGGAAGGAAACCCCTTCCAGCTTTTAGAAGGTAGCTTGTCTGTACATGACTGCTTAATATAGTGAACAAACCACAAAAGCACTGAAAAAAACTAGACTCTTAGTCTAAAAACAGTGAAGGTTTTCATCAGTATTAACCTGTCCAGTTCTCCAGACCAGGTGTGAATTGCTTCCTCAGTGCTTTGACCTAAATCTGTCAATATGATCAGCTTGCTGCTGGAAATGCAAACCCATTTCAGCAGCTGCCAGCAGTAACATCTGAACGGCACGACAGCATAATCTGTCCAGTCAGTATGAGACAGAGTTTCCAGCAGCAGATCTGGCTGCATTGAAATGAAATTCGCTAGTTCGAATACAAAAGGGTCCTTTCTCTTTTGTTTGATTTGTATGTTTGCCCACTGTATATGCCTGCTTTTTCATTGCTTTCATGTATTCACAGTTCAGCACCAGTAAACGCATAAAACAGTACAAACAAGTAATAAAACAAGAAAGGCGGTTTGGTTATTTGATTTATTAATCCAAGTGGAGATAAAAACTGTCAAGTGGGGCAACTGATCAAGAACAACCCTGTTGTACACACCACTTGCTCCTGCTGGGCCCACTGCCTTTCCCCACTCCTTCAGTGCCATTACGGGTGCATCGATGTTGCTCTGCCATCTGTTCTTCTTTGTTTCTGAAATATAAAAAATATTTCAGCCCAAAATATAACTTCTAAAGGGATGATACATTTAAACTAACCTTAGCCATCCCGAAGTTAGGTATCTCCTTCAAGCTATCCCATACAGGATTTACCCATATTCAACAAAGAAAGATAAGATTCTCTTTGGAGCAATTTTTCTTTCACCAAGACCTTTATTCAGGTTGGCTTCCCCATGGAAGTGTCAGAGTCTCTCCATTGAAGCAGAGAGGACCAGAGAGGATCTAGGAACTAGATTGCACTCTGTGATGAGAGGAATCCTGTCCCCAGTCTAACACCACATCCCTATTATGCCGTAGATCCTCTGGGATGATTGCAAAGACTATTACCCATACTTTCAAGATTCCTGCCAGTGGAATGTTAGGATTGATATTAAACGAATTAAAAGACTTTCACTGACAAAACTAAAGTGCATTTCTTCCAAACGCTGCTTCTCTTCTCAGTGACCACCTTCTGAAGGTGGGTTTGCACATTTAAAATAAGTGATTCAATGTCATTTGATATGTGTCCATGGGAAACTTCGGAAAGACGTAAATGACGCTGGAAGATGAACTTTCTCTGTCTTCTTTGTGCACGTACTCACATAGAATGTTTATACCACTTGTATAGTAAACATTTTGTCTGAAGCACCCTGATTACTAAGTTACTCTAGACATTAAAGCAAATATGATGAACTGCTCAAGTAACCACTGGAGTTTGTGCAGAAATAAGGTGCTGATAGGCAACAGGGGAGGCACCCATCACACTAATTATGGTAGGAATAAGACATTTGCACTGTTTTTTTATTTCATCACTTTCTTGCTTTCTCTCTGCAAATTATGTTTCTTATCCTTAAATGTCAATTTGTCATCACTTACAGCTGTTCTCATCCACTACACAAGTATGCTTCTCTGTGGTTTCTGTTCTCAAATTGTTTACTTCTGATTCCTGGAGTTATAGGAACCACTTGTTTCCCTGGTGGTTAAAGTCATTCACATTTAGTGCATTCCTAAACACATAAAAATGTTGAATAAATCATCTCATGCTGATATGTTGTGGCTTTGCAAAGTAACAGCTACGTGCAAGAAGCAGTACTCTCTTAATAGAAAACGGAGAAGAAAGGCAGGTTGCCTATCTTTTGTCTTTATTACAAAAAAAATGTTTTCTGGAAACTGAGTTTTCATTTTTGATAGAATCCAGTATAAAAAAATCTGTTACCTATTTCAGAATTTTGTTAGAGGGAGAGCCACAAAAATAAAGAGGTATAAATTTTGTATTGATGTTAGTAATATCCCAGGAAATTGCACAGGATTTAATTTTCTGTTTTTTTACTAGAGGGAGTTTTTTCAAGGATTTTAAGATGTTACCTTGAAATTCAAGGTTTGACAGTAATCAAGCTAGGTACCTCAGCCTGATAGCAGTACATTAATTTTGTTTTTACTATAATATATGCAAAATAAGTAGAGGTACATCCACAAGAGATTCCTGGCTTTAACTACACCCTTTTGCTTTATGTTAGAAGTATGGTTTCTATCTTTTTTTTGTGGAGGTATTCTCATGAAAGTCAGGCATCTAACTACAGTATCTAAAATACGAATTTCATATCCTACTTAGTCGATAGAGGAAAATACTTACCAGGAAGGTAATTCAATCTTTCTGAAATGCTTACTTCTCTCCATTGACTACAGCATCAGATATTTACACTTCTATCTCAGTTCCTCACCAAAGTATTAATAACGACAGGGGTTGAAGCCTGGCTCTATTATTGTACATTCAGGTTTTACGTTAAATGACACCTTCTGACAAAGTGCTGGATCTAATGCAGACCAAGGATGTCCAGATGAGGAAATGGAAAGTGTAGCAACTATCATATGCTTTGAAAACTCAGAGAATTCAGTGCAACCAATAGCAGGTAGCATTTGAGAAAGAGACAGCTTGCAGAAATACTCTGCATGATGTTGCTACAGAGGAAAGAGCCATTAATTAAAAGACTCTGAGAATCACACAGAATACTTTTTAGGAAGCAGAGAAGCAAAATCAAACCAAATTCTCTATCCTAAAATAGTTCCAAGGTGGGAGAATTTGACTGGGAGTAATGAAAAACAATAGATTTTTCAGCATGGTAGGAAAGAATGAGGACTGAGTGATTTTTAGAGCAAAGACAGTGCTGGAATTTTAACTCTGCTCTAGGAGACTGTCTATAGAAAACAGAAACTCTTGGCCCTTAGGTAAAGCAAATTCAAAACAACTTTGCCTGGAAACGGTGTCAAGATGCAAAAGAAAGGTCTAACACCAGCTTTCCTGGAGATTAACACAACATGTTAATTATCCAGTGGAGGAGTGATTTTTGCTCTGATTTTTTTATAAAACTGTGATCTTTACTGTGTAACCCACAATTTTCCAGTCCATTTACTCTGGTTTTCATGGTGTTTTTCCATGAAGGCGAAGAAGCTTTGAGCTACTTTCAGTGTATACAGGCATACATGATTTCCCCATCCTTGTTTACCTCTCCTTTCTGATATAACATACCACAAAACCCATCTTCGTAAGAGTGAGTTGATTACATGAAATTTCTCAGGACACATTGTGCTGTTTATTGCTGTGGAGTTTTTATTTTGAGTCTGTTTTAACATAAATTCCCCAGAAAATTAATTTCCGTCTGAAATACATATTCTTCATTGATAGACTTGAGCTTTGGAAACAGCAGTCTGCTCTGGCCCAAGACCAGGTTATTTGGGGTGAGATTATACCTGGAGAGGACTTGTACCAGTTGTGCTGTAAGGCCAAGGAAAACATGAAGGGTAAACAGCAGTGCAGGAGCTTTTGTGAGTTGGTAATCAATCATTACTGACACATGGAAGCACTGAAATATAGCTGGAAACTGTAAGCTGGGTATTAAAAAGAGTTCTCTCTCTCCAAGATGAGCCACAGATAGAAAATGACATTGTTACTTTCCTTGTTTGCTCTTCAAGATTATATACTCAATGCATTTTTAAGATAGTTTGTCTGTCCCTGGATATGCACAAAGACTGGGCTGAACTTTATGTACTGAACATCACTTTAGGATTTTTCATATGGGAAGAGCTCATTCTCCAGCTGCTGTTAAGTCACCATCACACCACACTCATATCATTCACTGTGGGATTCTTCTGCTCAGCTTTGATACCTGAGTTACCTGCAATTCTTTCTTTATATTCAATAGAGAGAAGCAGGCATTTGTTCATGACATCTAAAAATTGAAATGTGGGCCCTAGTTCAGTTGTCTAAACATACTTGCCTGCTCCATGAGGTGCCTTGAGCCATACATGAGACTGGTAGATAAAGCACCAGCACTTGTGGGAGGCCTGTTTTCTTCCCTAATAGAAGGCAGGAGGCCCAGCATGATGCCCTGTTGCAGTTAAGCTATTGAGTCAAATCCTACATTCTCAAGTTTTCACCACTTAAACCATTTAGGAGTGGGATTTAGTACCAGACTGTAGATGCCTGAATGCCTGCAAATGAACTGCATGTCTAAGCTCCCATTATAATCAAAGCACATTTAATTACTACTGTCAGTGATGTCTGGAGAGCTAGGTTGTAATTTAACAGAAATTTTTCAGAAAAATAGATTGCTGATTATAATGGGTTTTGATCTGACTTGTAGAAGCCAAATTCTTTTATTAGCAGGCATATGGTGGCATTTTAGTTGAGAGCAGTGGAATTATTTATTAAGAGAACTTTTCCAATCAGTGTACAGTTGCTTTGTGTTAAAGTAATTGATTCAGTACCAGTTAGATAAATGAGACTGTGTTAAAACTAAATAACAGTGACTTGGGGTTTATTAAGCTGATAAACGCTTTTTTTCATGCTCACTTCGTTCTCATCTGTTTGAATTTTGTGTGGTAGGTTTTAATGAGTACATGTTTATACATTTTAGGATGTTTATATTAAGTTATGCAGTACCTGAAGCAATTTTGCAGGAGACACATAATCCATACATCAATTTATTTTTACTGCTAGTCATATGGTATTCTGTGACATGACAGTATACCTCCTATGTGCCAAAATGTTGTAGAAAGGTAATGCCTGAAGAGGTGATAAAAATATTATTTAAAATCATCTCTAGATCATGTTTGTAAGAGACTTTTGCATGAGGAAAATTATTTTTCTGTCACAGAGGGCAGTTAATAATATCTGTAAGAAGTATGACCAACACGGTAGAGTGGTTTGAGTTTTATTTTTTAAATGGCTGTGTTCCCATGTCCAAAAGAAAATACAACTGGATACAAAGTGGCAGCTGACCATTCATGTAACATAATACCTCTAGCAACTCTGGTCCAGGAATATGCTTTGTCACAAACTAGAAGTCCTTTGGATGCTCTATAGTTCCTGGAGCACTTTTTAAAAATCTGCATTAAACCTAAAGAGCATGAGTATAGCACAGACTTTGAGGTGACAACTCAGTCCCTTCCTTGCCTTGGCAGCAAGAGACAGCAACCCTTAAAGAGAAGTGACTCAAAGAGACACTATCTGGATAAACAAACCATCCATCAAAAAGGGGATCTGGAAAACAAATGCAATGGGATCGTTCCAAACCACCTCTGGGCAGGGTGGCTGACAGTCTTGAGATCCCTACTCATCAGGCCCTTCCAAAGAGCTGTCAGCATCATCCCTGCTAACAGTTTGACTCAGGAACTTTTGTGTTGGTGTCAGCTTCTGGGAACTACTTGCAGGAGATTCCCTGTGACTTTTTTGTATGTCCTGTGAATGGTGCAACACACTGTATGCAGAGGACTAAACTGTGCCAGGCTGGTGTGACAGCCTTAGTTAAAAGTCATGTACAAGTATCCACGTACAGATAATAGGTTGGAATAACCAAAGCTTTCTGAGGAGCGATCCTCAAACAGTTAGCAGAGATCCCTCCTCTGTTCTGTCCTAGTTGAGAGACTTCTTGCTGCTGAAAAGAAGAGAGCTGAGGAAGAAACTCAAGCGCTATACCCAAGACGGTCTACATCGTTTAATTCCTGGTTCATTCCCTGTCTATCTTTTGGACTGCTTCAACCAGCCATCTCCAAGACATGCTTCTAGGAGATTAGTCCTCAGCCACTTTGAGGTAAGCATGCTGGTGGCAGCCAAAGTGACACGCTTTGTTGAGCAGTTTGTGGTCAACGGGTAGCCAGGTAACCTCAGGGTTTGTGGTAGTGAAGAGAGACCCTTTTTGATCAGTGACACAATTTCCAAGATGAACTCCTGAAAGGTAAGATTTCAAACACTGCAGTTTATTTTCCAGTCTAAAACTTAACAACGGTAGTCCTTTTCTCAGGCCTTATTGGCAGCAAAAAAGGCTGCTAGAAATTTCTTTACTAAAAGGGATTGGAATATTCACCTAGAAACCTGGGAAAATAAACATATTTTGTCTGGAAAAATACTTCTCCAGATATTTGTGATGAGCCGAACAAATTAATAGATTAAACAGTGCTAAACAGTGCGGAAAGGAGGGGAGGAGGAAGGGGAGGAGGGGAAGCAAAGAAGCAGAAACAGTGTAGGTCTTCTTCCCTGAAGTACACAGTTTCTAGTTTGAGTCCAAGAACTTCAGAGCTCTGGTTACTTGATTCTTACTTTTGGTTATAGCTCACTCACTGTTGGACCATCCAGGTGTCAAGGCCAAGGCTCTGTTATATCTCCCAGTTTAGGATGAAGGATTAGGAGGCCTTTTACTGGTTGCAGTTACATAATATTTTTGGGTTTAGTATGAATTTTTAGATAGATACACAACACAAAATGAACATAAAACATATCTAAGCATGTTCCTTTGTTCATTCCTCCAGCTTCCTCACTTTCCCCTCTGTGGCAGCAAAGAGGCGTAATCTAAGAGATCTTCCATGCATGCAGAGCATGATCTTTGCTTGACATCCTGACCAAAACACTTAATATATTAATCCTTAAGCTACATGTATGGGGCTTGCTTCGAAATATTTGCAATGAGCCTACTACATAACCTGGTTATCATGCGCTGAGGTATTTTCGACTAGTGTCTGAGATGACAGGTCTCTCTTGAAATATCGTAACTGTTGCTAATTGGAAATTGTAAGTAGTTTATTTAGATAGTATTGAGGACCTGGGGTTTAGTTGTCTTATCTGTTGTAACTTGTGCCTAAGCATGACTAGAAAAGAAAAAAAAAAGTGCTGAATGACTGTTACATCCTCTCCTGAAGCTGGAGGCAGCAGCATTTGTCTACTGATGTCATTCTCATAAGCGTGTGGAACAACAGTATCGTGGTCCATCTCTGTCTAGCGACAGTGTAAGCAGGAAAAGGTGGGGAATTAGGGAAATTTGGTCAATCATCATGTGATTAGAGTGCATGGCATGAGGCACTTTTGATTGGACTTTGTGCTCCTCCATCTCCTTAAGGTTCTGATCATTAATTTCCATCATGTGCATATACAGTGCTTTGAGTCAGGTGATTGATCATATTGCATATAGCTGTATTTATACTTCCACAACACTCCGACTTCTATCATCAGTTAAAGTGTCAGAATTCTCCCTCTCTACTAAAACAAATACCTACAGGTGACAACCTGTATTTAGTTGTTATATCCTGTAATTTAATTGTAGTAGACTTTTTCAAAAGTCACTTGGATTGTAACAAACAGCACACTAGCAGTAACCTGTCTATACCCAAACTTGCAAAATACTGCTTCTTAGTAAACTTAGTACAGAAAAAAAATTACATTTATTTTCTTGGCCAATCTAAACAAATGTAAGCCTATGTTGCTCCAAGGGAACAATTTTTCCTGTGCCACCAATAGGGGCTCTTTTGCTTGACTTGGCTTATTCTTTTGGCATATACAACACATCTTGAAAGTTTGCTCAATATCGCTGTTCAGCTGAGCCAATATAAAGCATTTCTTGTTTTCTTAGTTTTTTTCAGTCCTTGAATGACCTGTATGGTCTTTTATAAAAGCAGAAGGGCAAAAATGTTCCTTTTTCTGTCCAAAATTCCATCTGAGTCTGGAATTCCCTCTTACAGGATTGGTGAGACCACCCTCTGCTAATTGCATTTGTTATTTTTTAAAAACCTTATCCTCAGCTAGTACTCAGCCTTGCTGTATACTCTGCATAGGCAAGTGATGCTTAAAGATTCCTGCAAAGCTGTATAACTTTCCAAACTGAGAAGTATGGACTAGGAATCACTAAGGCTATGTCTAGATGGTCAGGGTTAGAAGTGCATCTAGGACTGAGATGATGGAGAGGCACAGCTTTCCCATCTTACGATGAAAGCTAGGAATGAAGGCTGAGCAGAAGTTACTCTGCTTAAACAGGCTGTCGTGTGGACATCTGGGAGTATATCACTGACTGTAAATTGGACGGAGTTTAAATGTTTCCTTCCTTCACCATACAGGTTTTAAAATCTACAAAAGAAGCAGCAGACCTGAGCCAGCCAAACAGTAAAGCTGACAGAGTCACTGCAGAAACTGTGGTAGCTGAAAGCATTAAAACCATGATGACTTTAAAAGCTTATTTCTGCTGTCTTAACTCCATATAGCCTGTTGTCCATACAGATTTGCCATTTGCTCTCACAGATTTACGTCTATCCTTTTGTTTTTTCACCTTCCTAATTCCTCTCAGAACTCCACTGAAAAGATTTAAGCAACAAATAAAGCCAATAATAGCAATGCTAGCAGAGATAATATTTGCTACTACCATGTTGTTTGCTGTGCTCATATGTTCATCCTTTCCTCTGCCCTTTGTCTGTCTTGTGAATGTGGTTTCTAAGTTCTGTGGTCCTGATATTTTCTCTGACTGTACATTTATACAAGTATGGTAAATTGCATGTTTCTTAGTGGTTCTTAAGGCACAGTATGAGCTTCTATTAGGTATGCACAGTATTTGCATACCAAATATATGCATTTCAAAATCAAACTTTGAGGGAGAAAGTACAGTCAGAGATTGCGATGACAAAGTGAAGCAGAATTTTGCTCTGTGTTGGATGAAAGAAATTTGTTTTTTGATATGTGTTCTTGTGTTTGCATACACATGGTTACACTATTTAGTCTTGGAAGACAGACTACAGAACAGGGTTTCATGTGTAAGGCTACAGATAAGTGCACTCTCCTTTGAAATTTCGTCCAAGATGTAGACTGTCATTAAAAAATCGTGGTCTTATGCTACACATATTATTTGTCAGAATGTGTCTTATATAGTGAATGATTTACCACAATGAAAAATGCTGTACATAAGAAGTAATTTGAAAATTACTCCATGCTATTTATTATATGTATTCTATTCTTCACATATGTAGTGAAGGCAGAGAGAAAGATGGTATGTTCAGCCTCTGAAGAACTTTCAAGCTTTCTATTGTACTATCACAATCACTAGCAATGATTTAATTTCGACTGCACATTGGTCTTCTAAGTTAGGTGATTGTTTTTTCTCCGACGCTTGAGTGTGATGATATTCTAGCATAGATGTATGTTAGAATCACTGAATCTAAGAGTAATTTAAGTAGGAAGAGACCTCTTGATGTTCTTTGATATAACTCTCTGCTTGAAGCAGTGTCAGCTTAGATCAGGTTGCTCAGGATCTTGTTAAACTTGGGTTTTAAATATCTCCAGTTCTCTGTAGGACAGAGACAGGCACTTAGCTTCTTATTTGGACCTGCTAAGTAATTTGTCCATTGGTGTGGCTCCTGATTTCTAATTGACAATGTAATGCTTTTGACTGGGAAGAATATTTCAGGTTTGCTCACACCCCCTTTGTTGGAGGAAAGATGTCTAGCAGAGGATGAGCAGATCTTGGCAAGATGGACCCCTCTCATCTCCAATGCTCTCAGACAAGGCTGTTTTGATGGTGACACAACCCTTTATCTCACTTTGTCAGGAGGGCAGCCACACACTTTGTTGTTGAGGAACAGTTTTATATGAGAGGGACACTCTAATGGCAGCATTATATTTTAGACTTGGGATGCTCAAAGCACCGCCAAAACTTGAAGTTAGGAATGGGAACATATGAAGTTCTTTGTGGGGAGTTCATTCGTGCCCTGCAGTGGCATCATCTGAACCTTTCTGTCATGGAGAAGAAGTGGCCCTGGGGAGCTGTCCACCCTACAATGGTTTCAAGAATGTTAACTCAGCAGACTCCGAGGAAAAGTAAGGCAAGATGCTTCTCTTGTCCTCTCTTTTGGGCTCTTGGCCTTTTTGAAGCAGTAAATGCATCTTCCCACTGTGCATATAAGACACTAAAGGGACACTTTCCCATGGATTTCCCGGTGCTAAGACCTAAAACTGTGAATCAGTAGAGGCATCACTTCCTGATCCTGCAGAGCATTGATGATCAGTGAGGAGATTAATGAATGTCATGACTGTGTGCTTGTCCAGTTATCCCTGGGGCCCTCATCATCGTGGTTACCACCATCTAGAGGCTAATCCTGTGGGATGTTGCATAGCTGGGCCCTGGATAGTCTGGAGGTGCTGAGACACAAACCTATCTCTTGGACTCTAGCACCTCTGTATAGGGTGTGGCCTGAGGACATGGGATCATAGACATGTTGGATAGCTAATTATCCATCCAAGATATTGTGTGTTATTTTGGAAATACTGAAACTTCCCTCAAATTCCAGCTTCTTTTTTTGGCTTCAGATGGTGTTTTCTGAATTTGAAGTGGTGAAACCATGAGAGTTGATCTCCTCTTGGCTCCAGCTGCTGCTTCTTTAAATGCTGTTTGGCACCATTCTGTTCAGCGATGGACACAAACAAGACAAGTGCCTCACAATCTAACACAGGAATGTTCTGTAGCATGTTGCCAAGGTTAAGGCATGTTGTTTTGGTCTATAGCATGAGACTCAGGAAGGGCACACAAGGCCATGATGTCTTCGGGCTGAAGAAACCAGGTCTGCCAGGATTTATTTTTATGTTTTATATAGGAACAAAACTCAGGCATTTATTGTTTTCCAGTTCATGCTTGCACTTTTTCTTTTCGCAAGTAAACTGTTTAGGCTCCGGCCCTTCCGACACCACCCCACAAGGAATATTGGATGATAAACAACATGCATGTGGCCAGGAAGATCAATAGACTAAGACTGGAATGTGAAATGTGGGATATAGCAATGCAACAGTAAAGATAGGGCACTATTTGGGATTAAGCAGTGTCCAGGACTCCTCTATTTTCAGCACTCTTCCAAAAGGACAGAAAACACAAATCCTGTCCCAAAACTATCTGAGAAAAGAACTGAGATAGGGGTATGAAAAGATATGAAAATAAGGTGGAGCTATGACACAATATTATACAGCATAACAAACATGCAAGCTATCTCCCTGATTATGTAAGAGATTGAAGAAAATTTCCTAGTATTGGATTCACTCTATGTGCTACAGAGAATATCCTTTTTTCAGGCAGTCATGCAGTGGAAGAAGACAAGTGAGCATTTCAAGCTACTATCAGTGCAGAAGCACCGGCCAGTAAATTAAAAATTTTGGGGACTTGTCTGCAGAAGCATGATCTGTTATGGCAGAAAAAGCATGCTTCAAATGAAAAAGTAATACTAGCAACACATGTCTGTGATAAATACAAGACAGAGAGAATACAGAAAGGCTGAGCTGTGAAGAATCAGGAAAATAAATGTTTGTGTGCATGCCATAAAAAATTTATTTAAAGGGGCTTGGAGAAGACAGGAGAAAAGTTACCTGATCTCAAGTGGTTAACTTCAACATTTAATGAATATTAGTCCAGGAAACCCCAGCTCCCTTTACAAGATCCATCAGTAGAGTCAATTGTTGTCAAAATCCAGCATCTAATACCAAAAAGTGTTAATTTATCTGCTTCAACCAGCAAATAAATCAACCCACAAAAAGATTTTCCAACTACTGTTTTTTCTGAATGACTCCCAAATATATTAATGGCATGAGTTCTTTCAACTCGAGCCTTTTGGAAGGGCTCCCAATAAAGTTAATGACACAAAGTTCTTTCAACTAGTGTCTTTTGGAATATGTCCCCACAATATTATTGTCATTCCCTCAACTCATTCATCTTTGTAACATCGTAGTAATTACACATTCATTTTCCTATATATTGAACTACCTTTCTTTGTAATAAAGTGACATTTTAGGTAATTAAACAGCATTTTGATTTAAACTATATTCAATATTAATATATGCGGTGTTTACAGCCAAACATAGAGAACTAAATTAGTAAAAGAAAAATTCCATGAAACTGAAAAAATTGACATTTTCAGACACAATATATGCTTTAATGAAGAACTCTGTTATAGAAATTCAGGTATGCAGAATGCGATGCAAAGACTTCTTTCATAATTTACCCAGTTGAGTTGTCAAGCTAATTGACATAACAAAATAGTCTGGCTTTTTTGTGTGGCTACATGGAAAAAAGTCATGAAAGACAATGTATCTTTTAAGCATTTTAAAGTGCCTGTCTCTGAAATGCCTAAGTTGTTATGAGGTGTACTTATTCTTTAATGTACGTTTCCATACCACAATGAAGTTGAATCTTTTGGACTCATCCAGACTGAGTAAGTTGTGGTTTACTGTGGACAATTGTAACTTGCCTCTTTATATTCCCTGTCTAAATTACACCTACTGAGAACAGACTGCTTGTCTATCTGGATCACACTTAGGACTTCAATGAAACACCACCAACCGACCCAGGCCAGGTTTTTCCTAAACATTTACTTGCTTTCATTGCTCTGCTCTGGTGTGGGGTCCTCCATAGGCCACTGTCCCTTCATGGGTGTATCCCCACTGGCACAGGCTTATCCATGGGCTCCAGTCCTCTGGCAAGTAGTGCCTCCTTCAAGTGCATCTGCCCCAGTGCCCCTCAAAATGTCCCCTTCTCTGTCCCTCCTCCTGTATCTTCACATGCCCCCTCCTGTGCCTCCTCTTGGGTCTCCTCACATGCACTTTGGGCATCTGGCAGCTCCGGTCCTCTCCTAAGCATGTCTGAGCAGAGGCACTCTGTGCTCCTCCGGCCAGCTGAGGTTTTGGCACAGGTTGGGTTGGTTGTTGAGCTGGCTGGAACTGGCTGTGACTGTACAGGATAGTTCACGGCCTTCTCGCAGACAAGTCACTCCTGTAGCCTTCTATTACCCAAACCTTGCCAGTTATGCCCACTAAACCTTCCCAGAATGGATTTTGGCCTAGTTCTGCTCTTGCATATACACACACACGCATGCTCGTACATGCATACACACCCACGTTTTCTTGGCAAAGCAATTCCTGCTCACACAGATCTCTGACATACCTGTGGGCACTGAGGTCACCCAAAATGCACTGCCTTGGTCCTGCTGGCCACACTACTTCTGAGACACGCCGGGATGCCACGGATGCCATGGGCCTTCTTGGCCTCCTGGGCACACTGCCAGCTGATGATCAGCTACTGTCAGCCAGCATTCCCAATTCCTTTTCCGCCAGGCACCTTTCTAGCCACTCTGCCCCAAGCCTGTAGCTTTGCAAGGGGTTGTTGTGACCCAAGTAAAGGTCCTGGTACTTGGACTTTTCGAACCCCGTACAACTGGCCCCGGCCCCTCAATCCAGCCTGTTCAGATTCCTCTGCAGAGCCTTTCTACCGTCTTGGAGATGAACATTCCCACCCAACTTGGTGTCATTTGTGAACTTACTGAAAGTGCACTCAATCCTCTCATTCAGATCATTGATAAACACATTAAACAGGACTGGCCCCAAAATTGAACCCTGGGGGACACCACTTGCGACTGACCACCAACTGGATTTAGCACCATTCATAACAACCCTCTGAGCTCGTCCAGCCAGCCAGAATACCCATCCAATAAAGGATGAAGATTCTCTTTTTGTTGCTCACATATTTATAGAAACATTTTAAATTGCTTTTTATTGCAGTAACTGGATTAAGTTCTAGCTAGGCTTTGGGGCCTAAAATTTTCTGCCTGCATAACCTCACAACATCCTTGTCTACACTTAGTTGTTTTTACAAGCTATATGTAATTCAGTGGTATGGACTTCCAAATAAGGTATTTTATTAGTAGGAAGAGTTAGATTGTTTAGAAACATGGAAAATGCATGTAGGGCTTTGAACCTTGAGGTCACTGCTTTGAGCTTGGTGCAGCCTGATAAGAAACCAAAAACATTAATTCTGTATGTTCTCATGCAACTCTTCCAAACAAGTATTTCCTAAAGTATAAGAGGGAGGTCACTGCTGTTGTTTTTCCTTCTTTTTCCTGCTTTCCCTTCTGAGTTCAAACTTGAACACTGCCTGGTAGGATGATCTGCTTTGGCTTTTTGAAGAAATGTAGCAGCGAATGTTCTTCTGTAGAAAGTATTTCTCGTTCCCACATACGTATTTGTGTATGAATAGCACTTTGTGACTACCCAATTGACTTCACTGACATACTTAAGTGGCCTTTCTTCTAGATATTTTTCACTATGAACACCCTTTTGCCCAGGCCATATGTTCTGGGTTTATTTCACATAGATTCAGGTATCTAGTCAAATCACATAATTTAAGGGAGGGTTTCTCTAAGCCCTATCATGTGGAAGAGAGAAAAGTACCAGGTGAGCATGTCTGAAATTTTATGTGTACCACCTTATCCGCAATTGCAACACATTTGTTCAATTTTGCTTAATACATTTTGAGAACTGGTATAGTTTGGGATTATGCTTAGGTGTAGAAAGGCACACTCAGTGCCAGATTATAATGTTCACACTGAGATTTGAGATGTATTCAGCTGGTTTCAGGCTGAGTTTTAATGCCAAGATTCAAAAGAAAAATTAAGGATGTCTGCAACAGATAGCTGATGGCTCTTGCAAATCTCTAATTCTGTTAGACTTGCAGTACAGGGTTCCCTAAGAACTGAAAACTCAGGATCCCATGTAACCTCAAATGTTTCCCAATTTAGACCTATGGGAACCAGAACTCCTGGAGGCTGATTTACTGTGATCAGGCTGGTTAACACACCTGGGGAGCACTAATTTCACTTGAAAACACACAAAGAAGGGACTGGCACTGCATAAAAACTATTTGAGGCTGAAGATATCTTTGGGATTTGGGTCCTCTGTTGCTGGCACTACTGCCAGCTTCTTATGCTTTTGGTGGCTTCCTCTCCCTTCAGTGTGCAATCCTGGGTTAAATGCCAGTACAGAGATGAACTGCATCTTTCTTACTATCTACATGCATATTGTTCAGGCTGTCAGATTTTCTAAGACGACTGTATAGTGAATGGCTTGGCAGAGGTAACTGTCCTTATCTTTTCTACTATTATTCTGGATCCTTCATTTTTGACACCTGTTGAAGTATGGATATTGCTTTTCATTTATAGTGGGACATATTTTTTAATAGATACCTAAGGGTGTATTTCATGGTTACTGCCAAAGTGATTGTCGCATAGTCTCCTTGTTTCTAAAATAAATACTGTACACAACGCTCATTTTAGAAAATCTGTTCTCCCTGCTCCCAAACATCAGTTAGACCAGTTAGACCTTCTTCCACCAGAACTCATCACTGCTTTGATCAAGGTCCTGCTTAATTTTGAGCCAGTTTTTCCCAGCTGATACCTGAAATACCAGTACTGGGGGTGACCAGCTACTCAAACCACTTGTGAGACCTAATCCAAATAAAAAGTTTGAGGAAGAGACTGTCAGCAGTATCTGGGTTTTCAGCTCCATTTTTTCATGGTCAGCAAGCAGCACAGACACAGTGCTGATGTGTGTTGATGCTGATCTCTCTTAGTTTAACTTGTATCTCCATATTGCTCAGTCTCTCTGAAGCAGCTGAGTGTGTCTGCACTACTGTTTTCCTAAGACCGTGTGAAGGCATTAGCTTTATACTCCATAAAAATGCTCACAGTGTTCAGCTGGCCTCCTTTTGTCATTTTAGCAGCTGAGTGGAGGGGAAGCAGAATGAGGAAGAGAATACCTCCCTTAGTGTCTGAGCAGTTGAGTGAATGGGGTGTGTGTTACTTGCGACTACCACCAACAATAGGGTACTGTTAGTGTTACCAGAGTCTGTGATATTTTCAGAGATCTGAAAATGACATTTTATTTTGGCATAGCAGCAGAAATTTATCCTTAGAATTGCTTGTACTTTCCCACACCACAAATATTGCTGATACAATGAGGGAATAATCAACTTCTTGTGGGATTTGCAGCCATTAGGAGAGAATTCACATAAATTTGCTTGTGAGATTCACAGCATTGGTGGTACCCTGTATGCAGCTGTGGGAAAGGTGGGGTGGGCTTGAACTGGACATGGGAGAATGGCATCAAAAGCCCTGTATGTGGAGCAGCCTTTGGCTATTTTATAACCCAGTTAGAGCATTGCTTTAGATGATTGTAATGTGTGTCTGTACCTGTCATGGCTTGATCACAGACAGTGACGATTTTGAGCTGTATTTTAACCCTGATCACGATACTGAACAGGTGCTGCATTCTATAGCATTACTTCCATGTGCATAAGCATTCAACTTTACATCTTATAGGTGGCATAACAAGTTGTTTACCCTGATTGCTGATTGTACTTGAGATGATCTCACATATATAGTATTTCAAATGCTCTTTTTGTATTCGAGTCTTCTTCCTCTCCATCCCCACACAGAGGTGTGGTGTTGAGTATACAACAGGTAAACCATTGTCAAATTGCATTTTTCGGCTGGAACTGGCTGCCAACACTCATTTTTCAGAATTGTAAGCTGTACCTCTCAGTCACAAAATAATCTTCACATAAGGGCATAGGAATGGTTCAGACAAAGAGTCTGTCTAGCTCAGTACCCTGCCCTAGCAGTGTCCATGTCTGGACATGAAAGGAAGGAAAAATTGGGCAAGATTTTGTCAGTTCCTAATATCCCTTCTACAGCGAAGGCATCAAAGCTGTACACAGTATTTATTCAAGGTGTGAATGAATGATTGATTTAAACAATGACATAAAGATTTTCCTGTTATGTTTGGTTATCCTTTCCTAATGTTTCCTAATATTCTACTTGGTTTTTGAACACTGAGTTGGTGCTTTCACAGTGCTATCTAGCCTAAGCCTTTCTGCAGAATCTTTCTGCAGAATACATTGGCTCATTTAATATGTAATCACCCATTTTGAATGTGATACCAGGTCTGTTTTTCCAAATGGTTTTCTCCATGACTTCCCATTTATCTGCATTGAATTCCACCTGCCATTTTACTGCTCAGTCACTTAGGATGCTGCTCTTTACTTACACTACATTGAATGATTTAATATCATCCACAGGCTTCAACATGGCACTGCTGGCTCTCTTTGCCAGGCTGCTTACAAAACATCTTGCACTGCACACAGGTGACCCAATCCGTGCTGGCTCTGAGACTGTTACAATCCTTGAGTTGAGGAGGTTGCTCAAACCCATCCAACAGCTGGAAGAACTTTACCTGTAGGGAGAGAGTGTCCTCTAATTACTTGTTCCCTGTGAATTAAACCAGTAGACCTGCACTGCACTGTTCTTGATATGGAAGATTTAGAGGCTCTAAGAAAAAGACAGGTTAGATACCTTTTCCTGGATAAGCTGCACATAAGCAATCTTTAAACTTCAGCATTCAGATACTTTTAAAATATCTTAGGCTGAGACCTCTCGACTGTCAAGAAGTTTTTTAGTAGAGTTTTTTATTATATCAGCATGATGTGTGTAGCACTGGCTTGACAGTTGTTGTTGTGAACTCTCTTTTCATATTTGTGTGTCTTTGGTTTTCATCATCCCCTTATGAAATTCTGAACCAACAGAAATTTTCGCAGAAACCTAAATCACTCAATGGGCCATGATGGAAAAATATAAAACTTCCTGGCCTGAGCAGCAGTGCTGGAGAGTTGTGTATGATTCATACTGGACATGGTCCCAAATTCATCGAAAATATTGCTAGAATTGTAAAAGTGGCAAGTCATTGTGGGGGCCTGGACCCTGCCAAAGGCTGAACCGAGGAAGCTGTGGCTCAGCTAGTGTTGAGTCAGCCCGACTTAGCTGTCATCAGTAGAGCATTCACATTTTACACCAGCTGACAGCCGCATCACAGCAATCAGTTTGCAGACCCAAATGTGATAGGATTGGAAGCAATCACCGTAAATTACTGCTTTGTACAGAACAATCGGGGGGCTCAGCAACGGATGTGCATAGGTAGCATGGAAAGAATTAGGCAGCAGAGACAAAAAAGTAAAAACTACGGCAAAACGATGATCATATCAAATTATCAAGATAATATATCTTAGGGGGGGTTTACTTTCCTTTGTTGAACAGCAGTTTGTTTTACAAAAATGTTGTCTGGCAAGCAGGAATATTCACCATCTCGTTAGCTGATTTGGTTCTTTGCAGGGAAAGATTATTGTGTCTGCCTTGTTTGAATTCATTTTCTATTCAGTATGGAAACAGTCTCCCTGAATCTGGGTTAATCCATCTTCTGGTGGACATCATGAAATCTGAATGAACCCATAAAAGAACAAATTGCATCAGGCATGTAACAAGCCCCTCTTCTTTCTGTTAAACCTCTGTTAATAACGTGTGAAGGAGTGACAACAAAGAGCTTCTGTCCTCTTTATAAAAGACCCTTAAGGGCAGAGGCAGGCTGTAAGAAACTATTCTTTTGCTAATGATAGCTGAATTACTGAGAATGCTCAGTGTTAAAAACCCACGAAAAGGATCTTGTACATGGAAAGGAAGTATTTCCTTGGATGACTTTCTAATGACTGTCAAACATTTGCAGCCATCACACAAAAGGAAGCATTGTGAAGAAAAGGCACAAGCAACCTACTGCTACTCCTGTGGTTACATCTGCCTGTAGCTGCGAGCTGTAAGCACTCAAGTAGTCCCACAAATTAAAAATTGACTCTTGATTCTGAATTTTCTTTACTTCACTCTTCCTACTTATTTATTTTCTTTTTTTTCCCCTCAAGGGTAGCTTGGTTGATAATGATTTCGACCGCATACAACTCTTTCCGAATTATATAAAAGACTTTTTCATACTAAGTTGTTCACTTGTTCAAGTTCCTTACATTTCTATATGTCACCATAACTCTCTCCTCAGCACAAAACATACCCATTAATATATGTGCTATATGTAAAACTTAGTGACTTGAAGAACATTCTTGCTCGTAGCTATACATCTTCTATGTGACTCAAAGGTTAATAACTTTTCCTGTGTTTTAACATGTATTCCAGGGCCTACCTTACAAAGGGCAATTTAGTCCTAATCACATATTATTCGTACTTTCAGAAAATCCAGCAGAAAAATGACCTCCCTCTATTCAATTATAGCTAGTACTTTGTGGTTTGGTTTTTTCCCTCAAATACAAGGCAGGAAAAGAACAAAAGAATTCATGGTTCAATAATTGCATCGTGTATAACAAAGGAACCTCATCACAATGTCTACAACTGAATTCTCATAGCAGTAAGTTTTTACAGCAATCATATTTTGGCAGTAACACAGAGAAGTACCAGCTAAATAGTGAGGAGGAAAGATCATTCATGCAGCTCATGTTGCATGCTAGACTCAGACAGGTGTTACACACTTTTTTTCAGCACTGTGATAGCATCAAGGGACAGATTTTTGGGGTGGAACTTCTATAACAACAAAATACCTAGAAATGAGGCAATATTTCTTATATTTGTGTAAATACTGAAAGCTATGTATACATTAAGTTTTCTTTCTGTTTGGTTGCTTTTTGCCCTTAACATAACTTTATTAGTAAAGATCTGTGGGCAAAATTTTAGGTATGGATATAGTCTATGATGGAAAGTTTTTATGTCAGTATGATGTCTCAGCTGAGCTGGGGGAAAAAAAAATCACACACCCGAAACTCGTTTATCTGTCCACACAATATGCAGTCCTAATCTTGGCATAGCAAGCATCATTAAAGTAGGTGTGGTGGACACCCTGGTGGAAAAACACTTTCTGTATTTTGTTTTGCTGAAACAGCTCTGCTAGCAGAGCAAATTCGCAGAGTCTCTCCAGTGGAGAGGAACAGGTTTATAGTACAACTAATTATGAAGCACTCACTGCAGAAAAAGTTAACATAGACCATATTACTATTCAAGAATATATGCCTTGAAAAGCAACATGCCTAAAAGCACTAAAGAGTTTCAGTGAACAAAGTATCTATGTGCTCCTCACATACTCCTGTGACTAAAAGGGTAAATGCAAGCCTTGAATGTATGGACTCCAAATTATTAAAGAGGATTTGCATCAAATACTAAAGAAATGATGAAGTTCTACCAGAGCTGGAATGACATGTTTAGTAGTAAGGATAATTAATCACAGCAATAACCTAACAAGACATGTGACGATATCTCTGTAATTCAAAACACGTATATAAAACCAGTTGTTTTTACCTAAAATATGTATTTGAGTTTAAGGAAAAAATTAGTTTTCAAAACCAGCACGTTATGCTCCTTGCATCCAGCCTTAGAAATGTAACTGAACACCATCGCAGCAGAGGTGAATTACCTACTTTCAGGCTTAAAGCATACCTCTCACAATTTAAAAAAAAAAATCCCCCTGTAAGGGGTGAGATATATCTGCCTTAATTATAGACACCTAAACATGAGATATCTGAGTTATCCATTCAACCAGTATGATCAATGGCAAGACATAAGCATCATAAGAAAGCTGTTCATCTCAGCTGAAAATCTACACGTAAGACAGATCAGATGAATTGCCCTCTGGAGGTGACTCTTTTGTACTGTAAAGGGAACTTGAAAGAGTAGCTTCCAATATTTAGGCAAGTTTATTAATGCAGATGAATCCCTTCAGAGGTGTAGATTTAGCAGAGTGAAGAGCTCCAAGATTTTACAGCTTAAATATTTTCTTTAACTTTTCTTAAAGTATACAAGATACTCCGCTCTCAATAGGAAAGAGACACAAAGATATATTTTTTGCAGTAAGTCGTACTGATTGCTATCATTCACCTCCCATTGCAGCAATATCTATATCCCAAACACACATTCATAATTTTCTGTCTGTGAATGACACAAAGGACAGAGACACTGAAGATTAAAGCCTTGATTTAAATCCCATTAAAATGGGAGAGACTCGAATTGACTTTAATGGGATTTAGATTGAGTGCAGAGGAGGCTGAATGCTGAACTGCTGTCAGGTTTGAAGTACAGGGGGTATTAAAGGGCAAACTAATAATGCTTCTGTTAAATGTTAAGTACCTGTTCTTCAGAGAGACTTGTCAAACTGGTCATTCAGTCTCTTTCAGGATGACTCAAGTGACTCAGTAAGCAATAAACAAAATTATTAATGTAATTGCTACTTGTCTTCATGTCTTCCAATTTTTGTTACATTCCAATAAAGTAAGATGGTGTTTAGGACATGATGTGTTTACTAGATACTACTAACAATTTATTTTATATGGTAGTTTTTCCATCTGATACATCAAGGAATCTCTGTCTTGTATTGATGCATTTTTTGAGCAATTTACAGGCCAATGAGAACTTGTAGGGCTACATTAAGCCTACTAGTTGAGGCACCTGTGACTCCTGTGGGCTGTAAGCCCTTCTATATCTGGAAAGTCCTTAGATCCTTAGATCCACAAAACGAAGATAAAGCCCTCTGCAGTTGATAGGGGCCTATGCTCCACTGAGCACATGGACAAGGCTTGGTTCACTTCGCTGTATGAATGGAGGCAGGATGTGGAACTCATGAAACAGGAAATGGGAGCTTTGTTTTCTGAGTCCTTTTCACAAAGAGTTTTGAATCCTTAGTTGCTATTCTATATAATCACAGCCAAAGAGAAGATGCAGGGATGGTCCTCATTTGCTGTTAAAGCTGAATGTCTGTGCAGGGATGAAGGTATGAGGCAACGGACACAAACTCAAGCATCAGGAAACACTATTCTTATAGGCACTGGAACAGGCTTCCCACAGTGATTATAGAGTCTCCTCAACTGGAAAAGCTGTCTGGACATGGTCCTGGGCAACCAGCTATAGGTGGTTCTGCTTGAGCAGAGGTGGTGGAGCAGATGACCTCCAAGGTCCTTCCAACCTTAACCATTCTGTGACTCTGTGATGAATGGTAGTGTCTGTGAGGTAATTGGAGTGTCAACCAGTCCCTGCTTCTGAATCCTTGGGAGAAGAGAAATTTGTGAAGGAAGGGCATCCTGGCTTCAGCTCAGTTCTGCTGGGACAGCTCAACCACTTTTTTATTAATAAAGGGATTATATCAGGGCTCGATGCACGCACCATAACACAAACTTGCCTGGGGAGCATTCATATCCCTCATCTAGGGAATGTCCTAGGAATGTGGGTGTTCCTTGTGTCCAAGGAATGGAGGGGGCAGTGGGGGGCACATCCACAACTTCAAGCAACCTGTTCCAGTGCCTCACCATGCTCAGAGTAAACCCAATATCTAATCTAAATCTACCCTCTTTCAGTTTGAAATGTGAAAGTAAAGATGATACCTGCTGCAAATGGGACAAGTTCTCAGTGAACCTCCTGTGCAGTTGATCTCTAGTCATGCTGCAAACAAATCCAGATTATGTAGACAGGAGATCAGGATATTATTCAGGATTTCCACACTGAATCTTAGGTGAATATTCAAAATTCTCTTAAATCTACAATAATTAAGTTTCCAGGCAGAAAATGAAGCTGTGTGGAAGCAACATGGCCATTGATAACTATGCATATTTTCAGGAAATCTGAGGAGCAGTAAAGATGCTGTACACTTCTCCTTTGGCTGCCTGGACCAGGCAAAAGCTGTGTGTAATGTATTGCCTGGGAAGTAATGGTCCTCTGCTGGGGAGTAGGAATGTTGCCTGCTTGCCTGTGGTCTGCTCTCTGTGACCTTAGTGAAAGACCAGATGCCACCACAGATACAGCATTGCTGGTTTTACCAGCACGGTGATAAGAGTGTAGTTTCCCTCGGTTGCTGAGGCTGGATTTTCCCAGAGGTTTTGTGTGACGTTCTGCAGAAATGTGCACACATATGCATTGACTACATTTGGAATTTGGGACTGAAAACACCCATTATACCATACTCTCAAATGAAGTTAATTAATCTATTTAAAAGAGCCCAAAGAACCTGTATACCAAGAAGTCATAATGTTCTCCACTGTCCTTGTTAAAATTTAAAACATTAAATAAATGTATTAAAAGAAAAAGAACCCACATGTGCAATTCTAGGTTTGAAATTTAAGACGTTTTATTGTTTGTTTTGCTTTAGAGATAATATATGATACTGAAAATGAAACTGAATTTAAATATTTTTGTAGATGCCCAAAATATTACACACACCCCTTCCCTCTGACACATTTCAGAAAATCTTCTAAGTGCAGAAGAAAAAAAAAATACATAAATACATTGACAGAAATCCTAGATTTGCAAAGCAATCTTTCACATGACATTTAGGTAGACTCTGTCATATTTATAGTTTGTTTTAAGAAAAGTAAGACTTTTTCCATCAACAATTTTAGGTTTATGTGTATCTGTGCCAATGTTAACACTGATGTATCTTTGCTATCTATGTCACCCTAAAAATTCTGAATTTAGAACTAGTAACTAGCTTGTCTCACAAGTTGCAGTTTAATGGGTTTCTTCTCTTTTCATATATAACAAGGAATACAAACAGCAATCCAAAATAATTTGATTTCTGAATTAAATACTTCTGCTGACTGACTTGCAGTGACCTTACCATCCTTATTCTAAATAGAGACTTGAATAGATCCTATTTAGTCTCAGACAGCAAATCCAGCTTTTTTGTGATGACTTTTCAAATGTGTTGGTGAGGTATTCTTTCTGGTGAAGAAAGACAGATTTCATTGGGGTTTTTGTCTTTACATTCAGGGCTCTACATAATCCAGCAAGAAAAGAAAATCATGAATGCACTCAGTGCTCATGCTAGCTAGTGACTGTTTTGTGTCACATGCAGACATTGGAGTAAGAAGCCCACATTTGTGAGTGAGTGTCCTAATTGCTGGAGAAGAGTAATCTGTAATTCTGCTGTTTTCCAGACTAATCAATCTTGGCTGCAGTTTTGATTTATGTATAGTAGCACAGATGAACATCAGGGATGGATAAGCTTTGCTTCTTGACAGAAGCAGCCTGCAGCCTGATGTCTGGTACATGTTTTGGAGGTGAGAAAAGGCAAACTGACATTTGAAAACAGTACTGTCATGCCCTGCTCTTTAGAAGGTACTGTGTCTCTTGAGTTGCTCTGTAAAGGGTTGGGAAGAAATAAGACAGTGATTAACTTTTTTTTTTTTTTTTTTTTCCGAATAGTAAGTACCATTTCTTTGCACAGCAAATACTCTGGTTTTGAATTTTAGAAGGAAGGTGGTCGTGACTGGGGTATTCTTCATGGAGTTTATGCTTTAGAAGTGTGTTATGTGTGCACAGAGTCTACCTGCCAGACTGGGTTTCTTGGAAAACAGGCATATTTTAAAATCCCAATTACGTATAAACATGAGATATATGCTAAGCTGCTCAGCTGTGATGAAATAGTAGCAATCTTGTGCCTGCTTAGATGCAGACTGTCTCAGGAGATTCACAGGTGTGGATGTGGGACTGTATCCAAAATGCCACTGCCCATGTAGAGGTGTTTGTTGGGTCAATAGCTGCGGGGGGAGGGTGGCTGGGGAGGGGATCTGTGGGAGATGACCCAGAGACCTCGGGGAGGTGTCTCACCACGCTTTACACTGAGCACATCAACTATGCCACACAAGAAGACACTGGGGAGAGCAGGCAGGACATCTCCAGCTGTTCTAGTCCCCAGTGTTTAGGCAACTGAAGAACTCCACTCGGGCTTCAGCGTGGCTGATACCATTAATCTGCTCTTTAGTTCCTGGTTCCTAAAATACCTCCACGTACTAAGTTATGCTATGGATACAAAACCACGGGTCTAGGTTTGGTCCTTAGTCCTTGGGCTTGTAAGATATTTTCACAGCTTCTTAAAACAAATGGGTTAAACCCTGCTGATTTTAATCCAATTATTCCCGTGTCTAAAATGATTTATATTCTGAAGGCTTCCTGCAACAATACATAGGCCTAGTCTGACTTGTTCTTCCTCTTTCAATTTTTCTTTTAAGTATCCTAAATTATGGTTGTCACTAGAACCAGGAATCCAGACACTTTGACATCAAAAGCAATTGTAATATGTATGTGGCAACAAGGGTGTGGGGAAGAGTGGAAGGAAGAGGAGCACTTTGAAGATGTCATGATAACACAGGCATGTTTAGATTCAGTAGGTAGGTGTGCCTTTTTCTGTATCCTGCTCATCTGCAGAGTAGGATGTTTGAAGAGAGGGAAAAGTGAAATGTTATTTCCAGTAAAGGGGAGGAGATTTAACAATGGCAAAACCATTATTAAAAAAACAGGCAGTGGAGGGAACATTAGAAATTTTAGCCAGGACATAACTGGGAAAAAACGTGTATGTATTTGAAAGAAAGAGGAAAATTGCTGCCTTTTTTATTTTCCAAAGCACTGATGTTTATAATTTATTTGTGACTGAATTTTATAAAAATGTTGCAATAAATATAAGACTGGAACTGAATAATATTTTCTCCTATTAGTTTGGTTATTTTCCAGCAACATGATTGAAATGTAAATGTAAATGTACAGGTAAATTCAACCTATATTTGCAACTAACAAAATTTGGTTGTTTAGTTGGAAACAGATCGATGGACTCTGTCCGTCTCTTGAGATTTTGGCAGAGGTATCACATGGGACCCATGTGCTGAGGTGGCCTCTGGTGTATCCCACAACCAGGGGACCAGTCATTAAGCCTCCCCCAACTTTTCCCTGCTGTGCCAGCCCTCATGGTCCCAGCAAACTGAGAGCCATGATGGGGGTGCACGAGCAAGGGTTTAGTAAAGGCTCGACATCACGTCTGCTAAGAGTATGGGAGAAGCCATTTCCCAAGTGGATACCAACCACAAAATTGGCAGCTGTGATCAGTAGGACACACCACTTAGCGAAGCATTTTTAGTAATGGGGCAGTGGCACATGAAATGCCAGGAGCGGTAATTTTGCACAATGACAAAGCCCATGTGTAACTGCAGAGAGTTTCTTCCAGCTCCACTATTCTTCAACCTTTCCAAGCCTGCTGGTGAGGTGAGGACAGCCAGAAATCACTACAATCACTGCTGGGGTGTTTGTGCTCTTTGTTTCAGGAGTGTGGATATCTAGTAGGACTGCAAAGAGAGGATACAACTAGTTCAAGAGCAGTTAGTAACTACAGGAGTAGCTTTTATTTTGCAGGTGTTTTCAGGGCTTCTTCCATTAAAAAAAAAAAAAAAAAGTGTCTACTTTTCTACTTTTCTTTTTTTCCTGAAAGTTAAGGATTTATCCCATAATGCAGATCATGAAGCTGCAGCTTCAACACATTACCCTTGTCTGAGATGATCTTGACTCCTGCCACTCATTTGGCTGAAATCCCATGCCTGGAATATTACCAGAACTTATCAGAATCTTTCATTCTCACACGTGAAGTATTGAAGTATTTAAGAGAAAATGAAACAGTGTTAATAAAAGACAATGAGAGAAAGTATCAAAATACCCCAGGTATCTAGAGGTATATAGGGTATTTAAAATATCAAAATGATATTTTATATTCATATATATGAATATAAAGTTGTGTGCTGGGGGTCAGGGTTCTGCCATATAACTTGAAAAGCCTTCATTTCGGTTGGTGACAGATGAACCTTTCCTAACTGTGCTCTAAGTATTGCCCATTTGAGCCTGGGCTGAAGACAGAGATTCACCAAGTTTCAGTGGTCTGTTTCCCTCTAGCTGTTACCACCTCTATGCTATTTACTGCCCTATATCCAGCCCTAAAGGAATTTGTGAATACTTAACTCATTTCAGGGAAAATTTATTGGATTCATTTCTTTAGTTTAAGCAGTTTACCTGGTTCGCTTTGTTTGAAGTGGATTAGGAAGCCCTAATATAAACTGTTCTTCTAGCAGAATTATAGAAATGCTGAACTCTTTGGCAGTGACTTCCGTAGCAAGACCTCACTCAAAGGATCAGGGCAGGGCAGTGATCTCCAGGGACAACTCCTCAAAGCACAAGAGGACCGTCCGGATGTGCAGGAAACAGCAGGTGTGGCAAGCAGCCAATGCGGCTGAACAGGGAACTCGAACTCCTGGCTGAGCTCAAACACAAAATGGAAATACACAGAAAATGGAAGCAGGGATCAGCTAGGGAGTATGGAAATTGTAGCTTGAGCTTGAAGGGGTGAAGTCATGAAAACCCAAGTCAGGCTGGAGTTTAAACTGAGGAGTGATAGGAAAGGCAAAGGGAAGGACTTCTATAAGTACGTTGGGAGCAAAAGGAAAACCAACAAAAATACAAATCTGCATCTGAAGAGGATGGATGACTTAACGGGTGAAGGATAAAGACAGATTGACCGAGTGACTTGGTTCTTACTGGCAAGGTCTGTTTTGCAGCTTCCCAAATGTCTGTGGCAGTGTCTGGGGGGAGAGAACTGTTACCTGTAGTAGGGTGTGTTGGAATTAGACACCGCTTAAACAAATTGGACATGTGCATTCTGTCCATGAGGCTGCACAGAATGCATCAAAGATTGCTGAGGGAACTGGTTTATGGCACTGGGATGCTCTTCAGCATGGTCTTTGAAAAGCAGTAGAGAGTGCAGGAGGTTCCTGAAGATGTGAAAAATACAAATGTCATGTACACCTTCAGAAAGTGCAAGGAAGAGGATCTGGGAGACTACAGGCCAATCAGTCTCACTTCAGTCTGTGGAGAAGTTATAGAGCAAATCCTCCTGGAGATCATTTCCAGGTATATGGAGGAAAAGAATGTGATTTACCAAGGGTAAATCATGCCTAACTGAATCTGATTGCCTTCTACGTTAAAATGACTGGGTGTGTGGTCAAAGGGAAAGCAGTGGGTGTCCATGAATGCTGAAAAAAGTGGAAGGGATCTCTGGAGGTACTGGCATATAGACAAGAGGCTTATAAAAGGGCAAAAGAAAACATATTACATAACTTTTCTAAAACATATTGCTTTTTCCTTTTTTAAATACATGAAATTATTTAATTGACAGATTTAATCTACGAGAAAGCATGAAGGGTTTTAGTTTGCTAAAGTTATTATTTAGTGATGAGTAAGTGCTTATATGTCAGTTTATTCTTCATTTCTTCAGCTGATTGCCAAATCATTGTAGTAGACAGTTTTCACTGGAGGTATTCTGTTCTAAGGATCTCAGAGTTTCTGTACAGGCACATCCTTTTTCCAAAGTAAAACATTTCAGGTTTAACAAAAGCTGTGATTTTAGGTTAGGGGAGATTACTTCCACCTCACCTCTCTCACCATGCTGCTCTGCCATGAAGCTGGGTGCTGAGAAAGCAAGTTGGCATGGAAGGCTAACAGGAAGAACACCAGAGCCACACATCAAAAGGACAACTGGGATTTGTAACCGTTGAATTCATGTTTGCAGAGGTGCTACAGGAAGTCTACGTGCTGGCAATGGAATGATACTCTGCCCTTTCCTGGGATCAGACAACAGAGTAAGTTGTAGCCTTCGTGTTTGTGTCCAAACACACACACTAAAGCTTCTACTTACCACAACCAGAGAAAAAAACAAGCCAAATACTGTATGAGGGATTTTTCTTTTTATTTTGTTGCTTCCTCTTATTGCCTCAAAGTAGGCAATAAATATAAAAAAAAAAGTATAAAACACATTTTAAGCATGCGCAAATAGTACACATTATTAAAAAGACTACTAAGGACTGCAACTAACTTTTGATAGAAATGATTTTTTTTTTCATATCTGACACAGGTCTTGTGTATGCTGTTATGAAGATGTAGCTGTTGACTGCTATATGAGTTTAATTCTTCAGAGTTAGCAAAGCTTTCCTATATGTCCTTTTTTGCTGACATGAGGGTGGTACTGCTGTCTGGTGATGGGGAGGCTTTAGTTGTCTCCTGTACAAAGCAATGGTACCTAGATCCTTCTGAGATGGTTTTCTCTCGTTAAACCTGTCCTGGTCCATTGCCAGATAGCTGGAGTGGCAGGATGCCTGATTCATCTGGGAGTGGCAGCCTTTGCTATTCACTCTGCATCTCTTAGTTTTATGCACAGTACCGATTCTTATCACTCAATATGCTACACATACCCAGTTAGAAGAAAAAATATGAGAATAAATATGAATAACTAGGACTTGCTTCAAAATGTTACTAGAGGTTGAAAAAGCTGCAGTATCCCAAAGAAAACAATGTTGTATCTGAGAAAAGAAGCAGTTTTGATGTATGAGAAATCAGAGCAGAACAAATAATAAAAAAGAAGACATATTTATGAGTGATATCAGAGATATATTTATGAGTGGTGTCAGTGAGCAGCATAGAAGCCAGCAAATAAAGAAAATTAATGAAAAAAGATTATGGAATGGAAGAGTAACCATCTGGGTTAAAGATTAAGTATTTTCTGAGTAGATCCAAACAAAACCAATACTAACAATAATAAAGCAGGATGACCCTAATAGAATTGCAATGACTGACAGAGAGAAGGCAGAAGCATTCCATAAGTGTTTCAGTTCTTTATCATGGACTGGGGAGAAAAATTAATTATGTCTTCCTGTTGGATGATGCTGATCTAAGATCCTCCAGTGGTAGTAAGCCTATCTAGCAGGTGCAAGACATCACATGATTTTAAGTTAGCAGCTCCAATAATCTTGCAACCAAACCCTTGTCAAGATTAATGTTGAGATTAGTGTAAAGAACCTCTGGTTGCTTTTCAAGAAGCTTTGGAATTTCCAGAGGACTGCAGAGAAGATAACACTGTGCTATTACTTTAAAACAGAAAATGGATAAAAGCCCAGACCTGAATAATGCAGGTCTGGCAGTCAGAGGACAGTATTAGGACAAACAATGGATCAGTATACACACACAGATTAAAAATATTAAGATATGTTAATATAATTAATTTCAGTCAATAAAATTGAGAGAAATGTATCTTGGCAAAGTTACTGAATATTTTGAATGAAGATCCAAGTTTGGTTTAAGAACTGAGAAACTTCTGGTAGAGGTTTGACTTGGTACTGTGTGAGATTGTCACTAATACACCACAGAAAAACAGGTCAGTGTATCACACCTTACACTGATGCGAAACTGTGTATCTCCAAACATAATTGTAAATATGAGTGTATCTGTGTCTTGCTTGATTAACTGTGTTTTCCAAGAGGTTCCAGGGGGACAATTTTTGCCCTATGTCACCGAGCATTTTTACCAATAACTGGGCAAAAGGACATCACATTTTGTCTGAAAAAAATTGGTGATGACAAAGGATAAGGGGAGTAAAAAATTAAGATGAGATGGATCACCAACAAAGAGTATCCAGGGACACTGTGTAAGCAAAAACAGGAAAAAAAAAAGAGACATTTCTGTACAACCAAATAGAGGATCTATCATATAGGAATAGAAAAGTAAGCCATAAAAACAGGAGAGAGGGCTTTCCTGTGAAACGGAGATTCTGAAGAGGACATGTTACTTAGACCACATGGGAAAAAAATAGCAAATACTATCCTTAGGTATATCCACTGGACAGAAGTGGAAGGTTACAGCATTGCCACATTTGGCAGAGAAGCAATTGCTACTGGAATAGAGTGTCCAGTTCTAGTGCTCAGAATTCATGATGGATGTGAATAACTTGGAGAAGGGTCAACGAAAAGCCATGGGAATATTAAGGACCTGGAAAGTCTCCAGCAGTGCAAGCTACTCAGCTTATCAACATGATGACTTAAGGATAACTGGTCACGGTACACAAAACAGGACAAATAGCAAAGAGCTATTCAGTCCAGCAGCCAGAGGTCTGACAATCTCCTCTGTCAAAAAGGTGAAGCTAAAAATTCAAACACAAAATAAGGCACTTTTTTTCTTAGCAATCCATTAAATTAATGGCTATATTCACTCACTGAAGAAGTGTGGTATCACAGGCGGTTTTTACCTCTCGATTGGGCATGTCTCTAAAGGCAAATTTACTTATTCTGAAGCAGAAGTAACCCTGCGAGACTCTGTGGACTGTGTCATTGATGGGATCAGACTGGGTATTTGAGCCCTGCCAGTCTTTTATCTATGACTATGTGGATATGTGGTCTGAGAGAGCTGGTTATCTGTATGGCATGACATGGGGATGATGCTACCTTAGATCTGATAAGCAGTACAGCAGTGTTATTCTGGTGATGAGCTCTGGCTAATTAACCGTGTCATGCACAAGGGTCAGTCAGTCATCTGTGGTAATGTGACTATGCTGCTTCTCTTTGTGGAGCTGGCTCTACACAGTCCAGGGCTGTGCAGCTGTTTGATGTATGTACACTTCAATATAGACTCTAAGCAAGTTTGTTTTCATGTACTAAAAAAAAAATGGTCACAATAAAGTGCTTCTCTCTTTAATGAAGGTAAAGTCATTGCTGTAACTTGTATTGTGGTATTTTAAACTCTTTTATGTATCCAGACACCAGATATAGCTGAGACATTACAGGGTGTCTGGTCTCCTCTTTATATTACCACATTATGACACATTATTCCTGGTTTTCTTAGCTGTTTTTTGGCTCTGATGTTCCTACTTGTATCATTTAATGAGAAACATTGAACAGAGGGTTTATTGTGACATTATTCGTACAGAGAAGAGGAAATCGATGATGAGGAAATGAATAACTCTTCTGTGAAAGACTGTGAAATGACAAAAATCTAATGGAGACATTTTCACGGTTGTTTGTAACTGTTTATCATATCAGTCAGTAGGTGAGTCATTGCACCAGAACCTCTCTTACTCTTTATTTACTTCAGATAAATATTTGCAACATGCAAGTAATTATTTGTATTACTGGGTCTCATCCCTGGAATTTTCCAGAGACATTCTCTGATTCCATGATACCTCTGTGGGCTAGGGCTGTATATTATACACTCTGCCTTTAACAAGGGTTTCCTACATGTTATAGTCACTTGAATCTTTCTAAAAAGGTTTCCCTAAACAATGTCAATACACAAATATATGATGAAAACTCAAAATTAACATTACAGTGTTCTCACTAAATGCAAGCACAGAAACACTTTAATAATCTGAAAAATAAACAGGAATTACACAAAAAAATAGGTAAGAAGGCTGAGGATGGTTGTAAAAATGGTGAACACATATGTAGGCTAAGTCATGGTAGACTAAGGGAGTAATCTGCATTTAAATTTTAGATGCCTCCTGAATTATTCTTCCTAAAGTGAATGCTTCTGTCTCTTGTCTACAGCAGTTCGTAAATAAGCCCCTAAATGTTCTTCACTTGCTGGGATTTGGTTTCATCCTTAAGGCAATTTCAGTGGTTTCAAAGTAGATTAGTTCTGGAAGAAACAAAATCTATCATCTCCATTTGAAGTGTCCTCCAATGTCTGATGGAGGTATTAGTGTGTGAACCTACGGAGTCCATGTCATGCCCAATGCATATCTGACAGACAAGGGGCAATACAAGGCTGCTGAGAAATCCTGTGTCATCCCACAGTGGGTTTTGTGCGATATTAAGGGTCACGTGCTGTGACTGTGCTTTTTAAAATGTGAGGACCATGAGGTACAGAATATAATCCACAGAGCACCTAGCTGCACCAGAAAGTGTTCCCTCTGCCTCTGTCTTTTTTCGTTCAGGAAGGTATTTCTGTTATAGTTTCATGTACTGAGTGAGCTGCTCATGTGGCAACCCTGAAAATAGATTTTTGAGTTCCCTTCCCTTCCCTTCCCTTCCCTTCCCTTCCCTTCCCTCTCCTCGAAGACTATTGAGTTCAGCACTGAGAATCCTGTCCCTCACACACAAACAAGAAGACATTTCTTCAGGCCCAGAACCTCCAGCTGTGCTCAAAGTAGTAGCCATGACAAGGACACAAATTCTGCTTATCTTCTGCTTCAGAGAAAGGGATATCCCAGAAAATAGCTCTTTAAAAGACGTGTCTTGGTGGGATAGTCACGGTGGCCATAGGATTGTTTCTAGTCCTTCCTTATTTTGTCTCACAATCCATGTTGTCCAAACTTACAGTGGGAAGGTAGTTTCAGCAGAAGGCACCACAGAATCACTTGGATACAGCATGAACAGGAACAGAAAGAAGAGTCTGCTCGAGAGATCTATATATTCAATGGTGGCTCGAGCAATGATGAGTTTGATTTATGTGAGACAGAAATAAGGACCAACTTAGAGGTTGGACTTCAACTTTTCCTTGACCTTGTCTCACGTAACGTCCTTGTGAACACTCCAAACAAGATTTATCTAAAAAGTAGTCACTCTAAGGTTGTTCTGAACTCATAATGTTCTGAAACCATCCTTAAGCAGGAACTGTCTCTGTCGAGCTGGTAGATAATTTCAAGTAAGACACTGCAAGAATCATTTGTGCCTGTGGTTCTGTTCAGCACTTTTGCAATTTTGGGCTGTTTATACACAGTGTACACTTAAGAAATTGAGCATGAAATAGAATCTGGAAGCAGTCTGGGAGATGGTACTAGAATTCAAAACTGTCTTGATGAATCAGATACCACTAAGGTGGTCTGCAACCATCAGTGTGAAACTGTAAAGGCAAGTAGTATACACTGCTACAAGAGGCAAAGATCAGACCAATGTATAAAGACAATTTAAAGTTTTTATCATTGTGAAGAGAAAAATCTTATTCTGGGACATACTGAAAGCAGAATCATATGTATGATAAATATTTTGTAAAGTTCCAGTGTGAGATAACTTTGATTTTAGTATCTTTCAAGTATTGTGCAGTAGTTTGCCAGTGTCTGTCCTGTGCTTGTTACAGCAAAACATCACAATCTTAAGTACTTACACTGCAGTTGCAGCTGCAAATCTATATTTCTGTCTTACATAGAAGTCTGTTGTTTTTTTTTTTTAATGTGGTGTATATTTTCAGGAATAATGTAAAAGTATATTGATATAAATGAGTTGAAGGAACTGGCAAGCCTTGTCAAGTAGGGAGCCTTGAAGAGAAAATTCCTAATCAAAGCGGACAGTGTGTTCCCTCCTCCTGTTTAACTGCTATTAAGGAATGCATCTGCTTATCTTCATCAACTGTACTTGACATCTGTATATATGCAACGTGTGTTTCACAACTTCCTTCCTGCTTTTCAAGAAGTGCAACAAAATCAAAGTTTCTGAACAACAGAATTACTTCTTCAACGTCACTCGAAATGCATACCGTTGTTTATGGGACAAAATGGAGGCGAGTGTATACACTGTCACTGGTGTCACCTTACAAATAAGATGTGCCTTTGCTTCTCACCCTCCAAAAGATGCACTAGGTTCATCTTATTTAATCAAGTTACAGAAAAAAAACTATTCAGAAAAAGAAATTCTTGAGAGATCAGGGCTTTATATTTCCTATACAATGAAATAATAATACAGTGAGAGGCGCCATCATAACTTAATCCCAGTTGAAGGATATAAAAGTGTAGACAAACCCCATATAGTCCACAGAAAAAAGACATGCAGACTTTGAATATTTAAACTAAAAAGTAAACATACTTGCCTAGTATTATTAGCACTATACCTGATATGCATTTGCCCACCCTAAACTAAACTGAACTAAACTAAACTAAACTGTTTTCTAAGAAGGTTCCACACATCTTTGCCTGGCAAACATCCATTGGTTTCAGCTGTTCAGCAATCTCACAATGAAGTCAGTTTTGGTGCATTGTAAGAGAAGCTTTCCAAAATATCCACCGAATACCAGCATGTATTTATACACATTAATGATATCCTCCTGAGCCCTCTTTTCTCCAGGGTATGGAGTCCCATTTCTCTCAATCTCTCCTTATCTGTCAAATCCTCCAAAAGTGCATTTAAGTAATTAAATACCTTAAAGCAAATACTGCCTGTTCTTTGTTGATTCTTTCAAACAACTGTATCGGAGAGGCCCTGGAGAGGGACTATTTACAAGGGCACATAGTGATAGAAGCAGGGGGTACAGCTTTAAACTGAAACTACAGGTTTAGACTGGATATTAGGAAGAAATTCCTTTACAGTGAGGGTGGTGAGGCACTGGAAGAGTTTGCTGAGAGAAGTCGTGGATGCCCCATCCCTCGAAGTGTTCCAGGCCAGGTTGGATGTGGCATTGAGCAACCTGGTCTAGTAGAAGGTGTTCCTGCCTGGTGCTGTTTCCTTACAACCCAAACCAGTCTATGAAATTTCTGAATATAAGCAAGCAACTATTTTTGGGGTTTTTTTAATACAGGCAATAAATGGTGATTAACTTGTTATACAGTCTAATGGTTCAAACACTTACTCTTGCCTTTTGAAGTTGTTAACCCTTGCTTAGGATCCACCTGCATGACAGCAGATGGACAGCAGCTCAGTTTGCCCAAGATTTGAAGTTGAATAGAAGTTGGTCTAGTTTGCTCTGGAAGCAGTGCAACTACTTCAGCCTGAGCTTGGAGAACACTGATCTCTGCACCTCATGGCTTTCTGCACTCAACATTGTAGACATCCTTAACGCCTATTCAAATATTTGAGCACTATTTAACGAATTCCAGATCATAATAAATCTCTCCAACTACACAAATAAAGGATACAAAAAGTTTTAAAAGCCTTTTAATACATGTTTATAAAACTTAACAAAGTCAGTAAAAAAATGGGTGATTTAGATCCACCTAACCTTGAGTTGACACATGCTTAAAGAAACTCTGAGATACTGATTTTACATTTAAATTTCACTTTTCATTCTGAAACACTCCCAAATACTCTACAAACTGTCAACAGATTTGGGAGGCTCCCACTTTCTAGCATGGAAATGCAGTTACCTCCAGCACGAGACAGAGCAGATGTCTCCATGAAGAGCGTGAAACTGAAGAGTGGGGCAGGATGCTCTGCTAACCCACGCTGCAATTGGCAGGGAGAGGAACAGAGTAAACAGACTGTAATTATTTAATTTGGAATTTGGCCAAGACACCATGGCTGGCATTCCTGCTCTTTTGTAAGTGTGCCATGAAATGTCATTCTACTGCAGTTTTGCAACTCGTTGGGAAGACTGGAGTAAGCATGGTCAGACCTTGAATACTTGGAAAATTTGGTTACTTCTATGAAAGCTGTAAGCTCATCAGTTCAGGCAAAAGCACAGAAGTCTCAGCAAATCACACATACTATATATTTCTCGTATTTTTACCCCCAGCTGTACCTTCTCTAGTTTTTTCAGCATTTATATTGTGACCAATATTCCAATTTATGTAATATATGTATATTTGGGTAGGTATTTACACACGCACAGAAGTAAAAATGCATATATGCATAGGTATGTTTATAGAATAATTTAAAGGCATTTCACTTGTATATTATTACAGCGTCAATTCTTTTTCAGTCAACTAAAAACAATTTGTTGAATTCTTGCATAAACTGAGTGCATATGTAAACAAATATCAAATGGCCTCACCTACTGGTGACATATTGTTCCTCCTCTGAAGACATTTGTAAGTGACATAGCTCAACTTCAGTATGAGCACTTTTATAAAGATCCAATGCTTCCAAGATACTAAATAATGAGTTGCAAATATTGAGAAGCTTGCCATATTCTTTGTCTATTTTTTCTTTAACATGAAATTTGGGCAAACAAATTTAACAAGAGAATTTTAGTAGTTAGTTTGACAGGAAGTGTCTTCGTAACCTACGCAGAGGTGCTCAAAGCAGAGCATTAATGTCATGGGTCATTTCACAACCTGTTTCCGTCTTCTATAAAAATATAAAGTTCTGAATTTTTTTTAAAGGTATCTTTTCTGTTGTCATTAAATGGCCAGAAAAGTTACAAAACTCGACACTATGAATTATTTAAATTATAAATTATTCAAAAGACAAAATTATAAAAATATTCCTAACCAATTCTCTTTGGAATTGATGAATACTACTTAATAAATGTTTATACATATTGTCATTACATTTCATAGTTTAGCCATTCAGTATGAGTTGTGCATGACTTGTCAGCATTTCAAACTTTTATTAATATAAACTGATATCCACATCAGAAAACAATAAAAATATTTCCAACAGTGCTCAGCGGTCTTTATTATTCATGCTAATGAACACAAAGTTTAAAAATGCAATAGACAAGTCCAGCGGTTAGGCAGACTTTCATAGTTTGCATGAGTGACATACATTGCTTACATTACTCATATTAGGACATGAAATAATGTAAAACTGTCTCCAAACATATTAAAACTCTCTTAAAATTCAAAATATGAGATTAAGGTGATAAAACACATTAAAAGTGGTGTGTTTGTGGTTTTTTTTAAAGACAATGGGCTACATTTTGTTCAGACCGATATAGCTTTTTAAAAATTCTTTATTTCAATGACAACTTTTTCAGATAAAACTAATGAAAAGCATTCTATATACCACACAATTTACATTACATAATATGAACTATATTTCATTTATGTATTTACAGGTATACATATATAAATACATATGTCTTCTTACCTATGTACTCATATAAATAAACATCAAAAGTGTACGCACCTGGTTACTGCATGTGTTGAGTATTTGACTACAGCAGATGTGAACCTTTCATGCTATATTTAAGCTAGTTCCTTGAGACCAGTGGGGCCGAATTTGTAGGACACACTACCTGCTGTAGGTGCATTCCAGGAAGAAGCTTCCTGTATCTTTGGCAAGATCCAGTCTGGTCCTGTGAACACTCATTAGCAATTATGATGCTTGTTCCTGCTTAGTTTAATTTAAAAAAAAATCCAGTTTGCTTGAAATCTGCCATTTCACTTGCAGTTTCCACTGAAACTTATCAAATCTACCAGTTTTGGTTTTGTTAACTTGGCATGTTTCTCTCCTGCTCCTGCAAAGGCTGCGTGTGTTGAACCCATTTATCTGGGTGAGAATTTATTTCATGTGAGCTTCCTAGGGATTTGTCATTATTCTTTCTCCTGACAGCTTCAAATGAGAGCCATTGTCTGACTCCCTCAGTTTCACCATTGATCTGTTTCTTCAGGGTAATCTGGTGTATGAGTTACTCACACAAACTTTGGGAAATGAAGATCATGAAAAGGTAACAGGGCAACAAATGTTTCTCCTCATCCCGCTCACCCAAGAGCAAAACGAGTAGAAGCAACTTCTGGAGGACGTGGTTTCTGAAGAAGGTCTGGTTACCCTAATTCCTTATCAGTGTGTCCTTTCAGGTTTTACTGGGTTTCGGGATTTGACTCCCACTTTTTTCCAAAGCACGCCTCTAGGGTGGCTACAGAGGATGCCAAGTTTTATAGCAACACTGAAGCTGAAGATATCTACTGATGGGTATCATATAGATATTGATGTGTCTGGCTACTTGCCACACTGTACTTTAAAATTCCTTCCAGGTACTACCTCCCACAATCAAGGACATCTTTGGATTGCCACAACGATTTCATGAAGGTTTAGGATACTCATCACTAAGGTAAAACAGTAATTTCTGAAGGTTTTACTTTTCATTATGATAGATTTTTCTTACCGATAGTAAGAAAAGGGACGGGGGAGCGGTGCCTTTTCACTGGCGAGGGTGAGCTTTGGGACCTCCTGCATAGCTAAATGACAGTATGTAAGAAGACTGACAAGACCAAAGAGACGTCAGGGTTTTATTTAATGACAGCACTTTTAAGTCCTCTTGTCTGCCTTAGTCTTCTGAAGTGTTCAAGCAACTTGGCTTAGAAACTTGAACCCAAGAACACAGCACGTACATTGCCTTCTTGAGCAGAGCACAAGAACGTGGTGGTCAGAGCAGCAGGCTGCAGGAGAGTGCAATAAAATGTGAACCACTCTGTGGACCAGACCCAGCCACAGCTTACCAGTTGGACCATCCTGCTCCACTAACACTGGAGTGCCAAATGTGCCCTAATCAAGAGTGGTCAGAGTAAGTCAGTGTTTGAAGAATGTAAGATACGTGTACATGCACGTTGCTGGGAAAGTTCTAGCATGTTTAGAAAACTGACAGCAAGCTGCAGCTATGGCCTACCTGTAGAAGGCTGTAGGATCTTAAAAGCAATATGCGAAAAGTGCTTCTTCATAATGAGTGGTTGGTGAAGACCTCGGACCATAGCACAAGACAAAGTGAAAGGAAGTGAAGAGGCCACGAGAGATACCAAGTAGAACGTTTACTTACAAGGGATCTCATTTCCACAGGTGCTTCTGTTCCAGGCACAGGAAACTTGAAACTACGTGCTAAAGGTCCTGGGACCATGAAAAGAGCCAAATCTATGTGGATATAGCAGGCCACCAAGTAAACAGAAGGAAACTTAACTATTTGGAACAAAACAGCAGTAGCATCAAACACATTTTGGGATGTGCAGATACCATAAGCAAATAAAGTTATGTATTTGACCAGTTACAGCATATTTAGTCTGATACAGTTTACCACTGCTTCAAGAAAGGTAAATTGACATATGCACAAAATTACACTGTCAGGATACAAAGGGATGATGGTTTTCATGTGGCATATTCCAGCGTTAAGTGCATACACGTCTCCATTAACGAACTAAAAGGTTCTTGCCTTTTATTTGTGATGTCCCAAACACAAGAGAATTTTTGACTATATAAGGGTATATAGAGAACAGATTGCGACTGACATTCTGAGCAAAAACAAGCAGAGCAAAGATAGACACGATTGTTCCAATAAACATCAGACAATTTTGCAACACATATGCAAGCCTGAACTCTCTCCAATTTTCAAACAGCTATATAAAACCATTCTACCCAAAAGCTTTGATATTTAGATTAGGATTGCTTACTTCTTTTTACATCACTGTCACTGTTTAGCAATTAAATGGGACCCCCTAGGAGAAAAAAGGTCAGACTTTTTGTAATGAATCAAAATTACAAATATTTTATTGGTAATTTAGAATGTTTACACTGCTTAAACCACAGAAGTTGCTATTTTAAGTGATCACAGAAAATGAAATATAGAATTATTTTACACAGCTATACAGAACAACTTTTAAAAAATCCTTTAAACATTATTTCAGTACACACAACATTCTCTTGCTAAGCCAGCTGTGTCTCGATTAAGAGCTGTTTGGGACACTGAAATGTCACAGCTCACAACAGACGCTCCCCAAAAAGCAACTTTCGCATTTGATTCTCTGAGGTGTAGTACCAGTGTTTCAGTTCAGTTTAGGCAGAATTCAGAGCAGCTGGGGAACTAAAATCTAACTGCTATCTGAAGGCCAAAACACAGAGTTGTGATGTGGTTTCCTACAAGTTGTTTTTTTCACCTCAAGCCATTCTGTGTGAACTCTCCAGACCACTGGGACAGATGGCTCTTACTCTGTCACACCACTCTGGGCAAGCACATTGAACTCCCACAAAGATGCCTGTGTCTCTGTGCAATTTTTCTGCTACCTGTGACCCTGTTTGAGAATTAGAGAGCCTTAGACTGGATGTTTTACTCCACAAGCTGATTTTACCCTCTTTTCCTATGTTTTCTAATTAACTCCTTAAAAAAAAAGTATTTAGCTTTTTCTCTTCTTTTGTTCAAAGTAGCAAATGTCAGATAGGTTTTTTAAAGAGCTATGTTGGGCCCTAATTCTGCTTGAACTGAATTGAATGGTTAAACGTTTACTGATTTCAGTGAATGGAGGAACAGACCTCCACTGAGGATTTCAGAAAACATCTGTGTGGAGAGATTTAATCTTAGAACTGTATAAGAACAGAAGTTTTGATATTTTTTTATTACAGGAAGTGAAAGCTTCAATAAAAATACTGCTTTGAATAATACTGAAAAAATGACAAAGAGTGTACTAATATTTATATATGAACCCAGAGAGGGGTCAGTATATACGGTCTTTATTTGCAAAACCTAAATATCTGACTTAGCAGGACTTAACAAAGAATTAGTCCAGGAAAAAATGAAAAGTATGTTACACAGTTGCCAATACAATAGCTAGATTTTAAATAAAAATAATACACAGGTACAATATTGTAATGATAAACTTGATGAAAATAACACTGATCAGTATCAAATCTAGGATTTCACTTATTATCCATCCTTAACAGATGAAACGCATTTCACAGAAATAGATGCAGGTAGGGTGACATGAAGTGATATTCATGGCTTACTGTGAGCAAGTTACCATGAAAATTAAGGTAAAAATGTAAGGACACCTAAAATAGATTTATATTTATAAAAGTTCAGCATTACAGCAGCTGAGTGGATGTGCTGCAGCAAGATGGTAACAGCAACCTTATGGGACACAACACACACGCTTGCACACACACTTACACACAAACACACACATGCCCATGCTCAAATGCATGTGCAGAGGTCCTTCTCAGCTTGATTATACAAGCATTCACTTACCAGCTTTTGATGGGGGCAACAGCAGGAATGCGGCTCACCACCACATTTTTAGCTGTCTGCAAGGCAGCTGTAGCTACCTAAAGTCAGAAACCCATCTAAGGTAACATCAGCTGAACATTTTAATGGAAGCTGTTTTCATCCTGAGCACATTTAAGGCACTTTTGTAAAAAATCTGAAGTTAATCAAGACTGGAAAAAAAGGTAAAAATCCTTTCATGTGAGATCTGGAAATTTAAAATAAAAAAATTCCTGAGTTTTGATAAATAAATTTATTGTAATAAAATACCAAGCCTATTGAAAATATGTCTTTTATAAAAGCGTGTTATATGACAATTTTTCTTAAAAAACTCATGCCTTAGTGCATGAAATATGTTAATAAGTCTTTGGGGACATCTGTAACAAATTAATAGGAAATGAAAAGTCAAAGAATGACCTGTCATGTATATACAAAACATGCATTGCTCCTGGCAACACACATCCTGTTTACTACAGGCATCTTTATCTTCTTCTGTTCTTACAGGGTCCTGCCCATATCTTAATACTTTACAATTAATTACATTTCACTAAACTATTTACAAAAGCAGAAGCTAATCACACATCTTCTTATGCCCATAAATATGGAACTACAGAAGTAGACTATATTTTAAAACAGTTTGAAGATGAGTATGCTACATAGTACTGTTCTCTAGAAGTACAGTTCATGAATTATTTTCCTTATGAAGATTTAAATCTAAATGAAGATAGAAGTTCAAATTCTCTCTGTTTACCTTGGTTACATTTTTTCCACCTGCTATTTCTAAAAAATTTTGCCCCAAGACAGTATTTAGATTGCAAAAACAGTTGTAAATCACCACAAAAGCATCTCCAGTAAAGAACCATCAGACTCTGGAATGCTGACTTTTTACACAGTATACAATCCATTTGTTTCCAGCTAAAAATAGCTGAAATAATAGCCGCTGTCTGTACGTTTCTAGTAGTATTAGTTTTTTGCTTTTGGTGTGTTTTTCTCTCCTTTGCTATCAGTGAACACAAATACTCATACCCAAAGTTCTGCCAAATGCACTGAAGACACACAGTGGCTACAGAAAGGAATTTATAGAGCCCTTGGGAGGTTCCTTCTGACAATAATAGGTAAAAACAATCATCAAAGTAAAATGCACTTTTGACTTTACTGCATCCTTTAATATTTTCACTAATATACCTGATAAACATTTTACTTTTTAACATTCAAACTTCTATTACAAAGTATTTCATGTTTTATTTAAAAAAACTCACAATAGTGAAGGTGGTTAATTTGCTTTATAAAAGATAATACATTGAGTTATATATAATAATGGCTTTGATCCAATTTACTTGATATTATGCTGCTTAATAATTATTGTGACTTCAGTTCCTACAACTGTTACAGAGAATACAAACGATCGCTTAATGTACAGGAAGTGGGGATCATTTGGAAGTGCTGATTCAGAAGTATTCAAGTGCTAACAATGACTTGTTCTTTCTATGCTTTTCTTCATGTTCCATAAATGATGATTGCATAAATGCCCATGATTTTCAATGTGACACAGTTTTAGGCCAATTTTTTTTAATGTTCTTTTTTTGTGCAAATACAAAACTAGATTTTTCTGGATTTTACCATCTTGTTAAAAGTAATTGCCACGTTTACTTAAAAAGGCACCAGCATTAATGTAAGAGAATATACCTTTTATGCTTGTTTTATGAAGAGCTGTACTTGTTACTGGAGCGGAAATTATCATATCCGTGATCATTAGCTTTGAACTTTAAACAGGACTGCCTTTCCTCCAGGGACAACAGATCTTTGGATTGGCACCAGCAACACAAGCATGACTGTTAAAATAAGAGAAATAAACATTTTACATCACTCTGTTTCTGCACATGCAGCAAAATGCACTGAAAAGCTGCCCTTCCTCAGGGGTAGAGTTGGAAATGGCAAACGTGCAAGCTGCTGTTTTGGGACTACAGCATAAAGCAGAGAAATGCTTTATGTTCAACTCTGAGCTGCTCCAATGGCCCCATTAGCAACCTTACTGCTGGAGTGCAGTAAGAGTTATACTGAGTAGTTATATATAGCAACGGCCACACACATACCCCTTCAGATCTGGTCTGCAATTCTAAATGCATCTCAAAATAAAATTATGACTCCTTGTTGTCCTTTCTCTGATAATCTTTCTTGGAAAAAAAATGTATTCATATCTGTGCTTTCTAAGCAAGATGCTGCTATTTAGCTCATTGTTCTGAGGTGGAAAAAAGAGAACTAAGTAGAAGAAGGGTGAAAACCTACATACAATTCATACATTTACTAGACGTACAGCAGACCTTTTTCTCATGCCCCTGTCTAGCCTTTGGGTGCTGGAAGTGCCTTCCTCACACCCACTTACTTCCATGCTCAGGATGCTGGAGATCTCTTACGCGCTCTCAGCCCCAGTGACTCTTCCAGGGAGCCAGCAGCATAGACAAGAAGAAGACAAGACCAACACTAAAACCTCTGCAACCTGTGCTGTCATGATTATGTGGGAAATACATTAACACTACTAGAAGCTGACTGGCTTCTGACTGAAAGATGTTTTCATCTTGCTAATAAGGAATTTAAACAGCCAGGCCCTAGCTGTGGTCAGTGGTTAAATGCTCGGCAAGAAAAGAAAAATCTAAGAATTTGCCATAGGCAAGGTAAGGACTCCGATACAGTGTCTGAAGATAGTAAGGGTTCACAAAAAATGCCCAAGTCTTGATATTTTCCAAGCAGACATGAAGGCTGAAGGACTGATGGGCTGCAAACCATATGCAATCCAGAGCCTGAATCCTGTGTGGAGAATTAGTGCCCAGCTCTATTCACTCAGACCAAGCCAGAACTATGAACAGGTCTGTCTCATAAAACATCGGTGCTGGAAAGGGACAAGTACAGATGTGCACCCTCTGCCTTACAGGACTGATTGAAGTGCTCAGTCGGGATGAGGGAGCCCAGGGCCAGCACCCTCCCTGTCAGGATGCAGAGGATATGGCTACGTGAATCTCTGCAGCACAGTCCCAGTCTGCTTTGTCAGTGCTTTGGAAGTAGCTGGGTGCCAGCTTCAGTCAGGAAGTGATGTAGCACTGATTAACACGGTCCCCAGAGGGTTTATTGTACACTCTGCTCTTTTGCTTTCTCTTTTTGTTCCCATCAAACATTAATTCCTTGCTGTAGAGGTTCAGCAGGAGAGGGAGAGAACATTTACCATAACCTAATTAAAATTTAAAGTAAAATTTAATGACCATTTAAAACACTTTGTGCATGTTAAGGAACTAAGCAGGAATTAATTTTACTGCTGACATCATCTTTTAACCAGAGGAGTAGCTCCCAGCAGCCACTTACCTTAAAGCAGTTTTGGAATCTTTTGCTCACTAAATACAGAGCTATTGGATTGATGCAGGAATTCAGTGAAGCCATGTTAATACCGATGTAGTCCATCACAAGAAAAAAGCTGTGGGGAAATTAAAGTGAGACACTTCTCATTTTCTTTGAAAAGGCTTAGTAGAGGTTTACAACTATGGAAATTGGACTCAGCTTCACTCAATCAAGGCTAGCTATTAAATGTATTAGTAATGGGGCTTAAATCAACAGGATTAACTCATGGAGGTAACAGCTATATTCAGTAATAAAAGTCTGAATCAGAAGACCATTCTCGTGAAAGTAATTTCAGAAGATCCAACCATCTTAACTTTTGTAAGATGATGTTCACAAGGTTTTTTTGCACAAATTGAATCCTAGCTGTTCTGTTGAATGGGAAAACAGGGACAGAAAACCCCCTTCTATTCTCATAGCACCACATGACAGAACAGTCCCAAAAAGGATCAGGAAGAAGATGGGGAAAAGAGAGGGAATTCCTCACAATTTTCTGTCTCTGCTATTGGAGTGAAACCAGAGGGTCCTGGATGAAGAAACAGAGACAGCCATAGACACACAGAGTAAGATAGTTCAATAGGAAATCCAAATATGCTTACGGAGAATGCCCACAATATACAGGCATTTTATTTTTGCATTCTCACCTTAAAAGTTCACATCTGTTGGGGTCCTTCTGATCATAAATAGTGAGTTTCAAGATTCTGCTTAAGTGAAGCGGGAGCCAACACAAGGCAAAAACAAGTACCAGACAGAACACAGTTTTGGCCACCTCACGTCTCTGAGAAAGAAAATTGGACAGATCAATGTTACAGTTCCTCTCTCTGGATTGTTGTTGTCTTCTAATATCCAAATGTTTAATAAACAACATAAAAATGGATATCAAAATAGGAGTTAGGAAAAGATCAAATAGCTTATTTTCTTGGAATACATACTTAATCTTTTCTATTGTTTTAGATCTCTCGCACTGATTCAATGTACCTCTTCTTTCAAGAAGTATGAGTAATATCAAAAATCGAGGTCATGAAAACATTAATTTAAGCAATAATTTAGATTAAAATTAAGAATATATTTGTCTCCTCGATCACTTTCAAATACCAGCTTGTTTTCAATTGCATTTCCTTGTGCTTTGATCTCACGTCTTATTTTAAATGCCCCAAGAGCTTCCAATTACAGCTCTAACCAGGTAAGAGGAAAAGAGCACAAATATACATTATAGAACAAACACAGTTTAATTCTAGTGATGTCTGATGCTTGTGTCTGTGCACTAGTAACTTGGAATGTATGCTGGAATATGTTTTGTTCTGCTAACATATACTGGTAACCTCACTAGGGTTCAGCAAGAACTTGCTCCAAAATAATTAACAGTTTTATAGCACCACCTTCTAGACTAGAGCATGACTTCAGTTTGCATTACAAAATAGCCAACTCTCTCCATAGTAAAGAAAGAATATAACCTATAAACCCTGAAACATTAAAACCAAACAAGAAAGAAACAATTTTGTGACTGTCAGTTAAAATCTTAGGTTCCTGAGGGCTCTGATATATACCTATGTACATAGTATATGAGTTCAGCAGCCCCACTGCTAGGAAAGTTCTCTTCGCTTCTAATCCTGAAGTCATACAAGAACAGAATGATGTGGCAGGAAAATCAGTAAAGTTATTAGTTATCCTGTCTACAGTTAGAGAGTGGACAGGGATAAATTTTTACCTGTTTTAAGTGGTCATTTAAAGCAATCTGCATCCCACTTTTCTTTCGTAACATCTCACAAGTCATGAGAGTATAGAAAAATGCTGTGATAGCCAGTGGCAAACAGAAGTAAAAACTGAACAGCCACCAGTCTTTAGCTTGCTTGTAAAACTGTAAAGAAAAAAGCAAAGCAAAAACATGGTTAGGAGTTAAATGCTTAGCATTTTGCTAAGTGTGCTGTAACTAATTGGTCAGTCTGTCCTGAAAAGCATCTCTGTAAGGTGTACATTATAGGTGAGAAAACAGGACGAGACAGCAGTATGTTCAAAGCCCACAAAAAGTCAAAGATTTCTGAATGCTCTTCTTTGAACCGATACGCTTCAGAAATGTCAGTATTTCATTTGAACATTATATTTTACCTACATGTCACACACACCTGTGCACATTACAAACCACACAACACTGAGAAGGTCCACTCTTCCAGAACTCTGGAACTCTTCCAGAGATTTTATAAATGTTAGTGACTTACCATCATAAAGGATGTTTTCTGCATGGGGTGAAGCAAGCAGATTCTAAGATACCTTCCTCTATACTCCATCGTAATCATGTCAAATGCAATAGCTTCTGGAACAGCCAGTATCACTGATATGACCCAGATCAGGACAATTTCCACAGCAGTCCACTTGGGCACTCCGATTCCTTTAATGCGACTCCAAGAAGCGACTGCTCGATACCTGAAGCAACAGCACACATTTACAAATTAAAAATACGAGAAAACCCACCTGGTTTAACTGGCTTAAATTAATCTTATTTGCATTGTATCAGTTGAGTGAATTTGAGTCAAGGCCCGTATAGAAAAGAAATTAGAGACTTCAATGAAAAATGGGTCTCACCTATCTATACTGAGGGCACACAAACTCAGCACTGTGATGCCCACCGACGCCTTTTGAATGAAGGGCACTAATTTGCACATTTCGACACCAAAGGGCCAGTCCTCTGCAAGTAGCTGTGAAAAGAAAACAACAATTATTTTTAAAAAATCATTCCCAATGCTGAAACATGGAGTTCTGTCTTGATTGTCTTCCTTTTCAACTATGTCTTGTCCTATGAAGACAGGCTGAATGGGGTTTGTTCAGACTGAAGAAGAGAAGGCTCTGGGGAGACCGTGTAGCAACTTTTCAGTACCTAAAGGGGAGCTGCAAGAAGGCTGGAGAGGGACTTTTTACAAGGGCATGTAGTGATAGCACAAATGGCTTTTAACTGAGAGACAGTAGGTTTAAGTTAGACATTAGGAAGAAATTCTTTACTGTGTGGGTGGTGAGGCACTGGAACAGGTTGCCCAGAGATATTGTAAATACCCCATCTCTGGAAGTGTTCCAGGCCAGGTTGGACAGGGACACTGATAGGTGTCCCTGCCCATGGCATTGGGTTGGAACAAGACAACCTCTGAAGTTCCTTTCAACTCAAACCATTTTATGATTCTATGCAAAACTTAGTCAAGAAGAACATTTTCACGAGGGAGTCCCCGAAGTGTGTGCCCTAAAAACTAGACAGTAGCTTTGTAGTCACTCCCTGGTGGAACAAGCATATCAATTACGTCTTTGTCCTGCCTCCTTAAGCCCTGCAAACTCCACTCCTTTTGCTTCTAACTTCATCACCTCAGGGTTTATGGTAAAAAATGACAGAGCAGGCGAGGATCTTCCTCATCTTTGAATTGTCTTTATCTGCCTTGAGTGTTCATTGCTTTTCTTACATGCTCCAAATAACGCACCCTTGACCAGAAATACAGAAAATTACTTGAGGCTGACCAGAACAGGGACAAAGCCAGTAGGTGCATATCTGCGGTGGGGTTTATTTGAAGCTTGGTGTCTAGGCTCCATCAGCTGAGAAGTCAGGCAACACTGGAGAGAAATGTATCCCCCACAGTTTTTAGCTGACCATCTAAAAACAAATGAAAGGACCCGCTGGACACTCAAGGAGCATAGGCAGATGTAGTTTGATCTAAATGTTTCGCAGCAGGTAAAGACAGATCAAACGCATCACTAAAAGTCTTTATTGACCAGTTTTCCAACATTCTGTATAATAATACCAAAAGGACTATCTGCACATTCAGCATACCTCTAAGAGCGCTAAGGAACAGAGAAAACAGCACAATGAATTTCAGGTTGGCTCACTTACACTTTGAATCACACACTTTAATGGAAATCTTGTCACATCCCCAGCTGCACATTTTATCTGATTTCGGGGAAAAGATTTACTGGACACAGAAAGCACCTTGCTTACAGCCGATTCTACAAACAGACAAGCATTTGCAGTCCCAGTTTAGCAACATTTAACCTTTGAACTCTGCTGTGAGCTTCTTCGATGGTCATATACACCACAGCAGCAGCCAAATCTTCCAGTTTTCATTAAAACAACATTCTCTACAACAAGGGTTGTGCCAAGAAATAGACGCAATTGTTATAGAGAAGAGTAAACTTTTGGAGTTTCTGTAATTAGTTAGATTATCTAAGCCCATCTCTGTTTTTCATAACTTTCTTCAAATGAGGTCTTTGGAATCTATTGCAGATGGAGGGCTACAAAATGGAAAAGGAGAAGAAGAATGAGGACTACCCAAAAGAGACTGGAAAATCTTTCACCTTGGCTCAGATCTCTTCAAATAACTCATTTAACAGGGTTGTAAGAAGAGAAGAAATAGCTCATCATACTGCATGGATGTTTCTGAGAACCAGAAAGGCTATGAAGTCTCTAAGGAGGGTTCTGGACGGGCTGGATTGATGGGCCAAGGCCAAGTGTGGGAGGCTCAACAAGACTTGGGTCACAACAGCCCCACGCAGCGCTACAGGTAGGAAGGGTGGCTGGGAAGTGGCTGGAAAGATCTGTCAGAAAAGGACCTGGGGTTGCTGGTCAACACCTGGCTGAACATGAGCCATTAGTGTGCCCAGGTGGCCAAGAAGGCCAATGGCATCCTGGCCTGTATCAGAAGGACCAGGGCAGTAATTGTCCCCCTGTATTTGGCACTGATGAGGCCACACCTCAAGTGCTGTGTCTAGGTCTGGGCCCCTCATGACAAGAATGACATTGAGGCTGAGGTGTTGGAGTCTGTTCAGAGAAGGGCAACAAAGCTGGTGAAGGGTCTGGAGAATAAGTTGCACGAGGAGCAGCTGAGGGAGCTGGGATTGTTCAGTCTGGAGAAAAAGAGACCTTGTTGCTCTCTACAACTGCTTGAAAGGAAGCTGTAATAAAGTGGGGGGGGGTTGGCCTCTTCTCCAAGTAAGAAGCAACAAGACAAGAGGAAATGGCCTCAAGTTGCACCAGAGAAGGTTTAGATTGGATATTAGGAAAAATTTCACTGAAAGGGCTGTCAGGCATTAGAACAGACTGCTCAGGGAAGTGTTCAAAAAAAGATGTACATGTGGCTCTTGGGGACATGGTTGAGGGATGAGCAGAGTGCTGCAAGGTTGACGGTTGGACTCGATGATCTTAAGAGATCTTTGCCAACCTTAACGATTCCATGATTCTGTAGTTGAAGGTAGCCACAGAGTTGCCTGCTCACATTGGTTTGGTTCAGCAAAGTCCTTATGCAAACATACATGTCCCTCTAAGGGTAAACACTTACATGGTCCATGAGAGTTTTTTGAAGAGTCCTGATATAATTTAAATATAATTTTATGTGAACACAAAGGAAGTTAAGAACATTTCATGACCATGGGCTTTTGAAAACCTCTATGAAGTACCCACCAGTATTTTCAGATACCAGATTAGCTCCAAATACCTGCTTCAGCCCTGTGCTGTAATGGAATCTTTAAAAGAACAGCAGTAGACAAACTGCAACATGGCCCAGCTTTCTATTTCTTCAATGATCTACTGAAGTGAGACAATAAATATAATGCCTCTGCAGAAATGAAGCAGAGAAACAAATTCTGAGGATTTATGTTTCTCGAGAATTTTATGGAAAGTAATAAAGCAGAGGAAGTAGGGATGAGGTTGTAATAACCATACACTATCTTTTACTTATGTGATACGGGAAAATAACACGGTCTGTAATTAAAGAATTTTCAGTAAAGCCCCTCCCTGAGACTTCTTCTGAATTTCTGTAAGGGGGTGACAGTAACAATCTACTATTAAAACTGTAATGTGAATAATTACATGTGTTCTAAATGTACACCCTACAGAACTGAATGACACCTGGACTAATTTAATTTATATCAATCAGGCAGTGAACCTCCAGCCTTTCACACCTATTTGCCACAGAAATCAAGGACTGGGTAGCAAGTACATTGCATACTTATTTATGGTACCTACTGTACATTGTACATGTGTGTATATTAGATCAGAGAGAACTCATTAAAAAAGCACTTCAAAACAATATATTCTTTTCTTTGTAACTGAAATGCAGAACTTTGGTCAAATCTCTACTGGCAGATTCTGTTGAAAACTTTTATTTACATTTAGCTGGTGTGTGTACAAGACACTCCCTGTCTCTCTTCCCTAAAATCACAACAGTTCAGCCACATGTTGTAGATTTTGCTGAAATAACACCTCTCAGGAGCAGACAGTCACACCTGTGCTCCAAGGTGACTGGATTTGAGCCAGCTCCAGTTTGGGATTACAGAGGCAAGGCGCACGACTGAATGCAGTCTACTGAGAGAAAGGGTGCATTAGCTTCGGTTTATCAAAACATAAAAACATTACTTACATTCAGCCAGCTTATATCAGCGCAGAATGGACATGCAGCTGTCTGCAGTGGATTGCAAAAACATGTGCTTTATGCCTTGCAGCTGATGTGTTGTGAAATCTGAGCATTTTAATGCATAAGTCACAAGTTTCTCTATCATGGTATTGCAAGTGGTTAATGATATGCTTTTCACCAAAAGCTTGAAAACATTAAGGAAATAAAAGGAAAAAAAAGACTGTTTTGATTGCTGAACTATGTTTCCTTGATGTTTCTGTTTTTTCTCTGTATTGCCATCCCCTTCAAATACAGCCTTGAAGTACAGTGAAGATCCAATGTAAAGTACTTGGGAGCATCAACTTTGTGGACAGGAGCAATGATAATTCTTAGTGAAGTACAGATGTAGCCTACTGCAATTTTGTATGAGTAAAATGATCCTCTTATGAGTCACAACAGGGTAGCTGTAAAAAGTTTGTCATTTTACAAATGACAAATGACTTGGAGCCATGAGAGGAGATACTGCCAAGTGGCAGCAAAGAGAAAAATAATGTTGCGTTTTCATAAGTAAGATGCCAAGGCTAGTCTACCGCTGGCTGCATTCCGAGTGACCTTTCCAGTGTTTAAAGTCACTTACTTTACACAGGCGAAGTTTTAATTGCTGAGCAGCAGAGATGTGTTTTAAGGTGAAATAGGACAAAAGGAAAGGGAAAACATTGCAGAATGAAGTGAAATCATATCTGAAAGAACCAATCTCATGCACTCCTAGCCAACACTTTCTCAGACCAGACAGATCCGAGCCTAAACTGATGTGCAAGCTGCAGAGCTATGAAAGTAGCCCCAAGAGATGCTGTGACTCACAGACACACCTGCAAATCACAATTCCTGCTCTGCTTCCTCTTAGCTGTGCAAGAACTGAAAGATGTTCTCAATCCGCTGCTGGAAGGAGCCAGGCTGGGAGCAGGATGCGCTGCTCCAGGGCTCAGCTGCTGTGGTCCCCAGCCAGAAGGCTGATACCTGGCTCCAACCCACCGCTGCTGCTGGGCTGCAGTTGGGCAGGAAGAAGCAGCAAAGCGTGCGAATATTCCCGTCAGTGTTCCAGTCCCGAGCAGGGAATGCAAATGGGAAATGCAGAGCAGGAATTCGTGCTTCCGCCAAGCTGTGCATTCACAGCAAATCTTGTTCACAGGACACTGGACTTGATTTTCATCATTATAAACAGCAGGTACAAGAGAAACCAGACATGCAGCTCTACACCCAATTGACACGCAACTGTTTTTCAATATATCTCTGAAATGACCGGTAGATTTTCACCTGATCTTTTTTTGGCATGGGGAGGTCATGCAGATATTTTATAGGAGCAAGCATTTTTCAAAACAGAAAATTTGCTCAGGAAATTAAGGTTATGGCAGGAGTAAGTCAGACAACATTAGAAACTTATTAATAATGAGCAATAATTATGTCAGAGTGAGGATCTCCCCTCTAGACAAGAAAATATATTTCCTGACTTCAAGTTTAGCTAGGAGTGCTTTACTGATTGATCCAATAAACAGTGTAAAATCTTGATATGAGCCATGCAATTACTTTCTTTTCTTGTTTCTTTATTATAACTCCTGCTTAAAAACTTAATTTAAAAAAATTAAGATAAAGCAATTTTATAAGTCATCTTGAAAATGACAGAAACCTTGTAATGTGCTGTCAGAGTAAAAAATTTCTGCAATTCCACAACCCCAGTGGAAGGACTGCATTAAAAGTAACCACTTAGAAAGTTGTGCTGCTGTCAGATCGGGATGCATAAACACGACGTAGAAGAAAAAGCCAAAACAGGTGAAAATTTGCTTTGGAATCTGTCACATCTATCTTTTAAGTGAATGTATACACAACAAATGTATACATAATGAAAAAACTACTTTCAATTTACAAATCTATACCAGCATCATCCAACTGACTTCAGTCTGGAGATCCGCCATGAAAACTATGTATGTGTACTTTTAACAGCATTTAGACATTTTCACTACTCCATATCCTTGACTTCAGAATGGACTGTTCCCATCTAAATACAGAACAAAGTTACCCCTCCCTGCCATTGCCCGCAGAGTCCAGATAGGTTCCTCCACTGGACAACTGAGATCTTTCTTAAGTGCCTATAAACTGCACTTGTCCATCGTGTTCTTAAGCAAAACAGACTTCTAGCTTAATATGGTCTGAGATCAATAAACTTTGTGTAAGAAATTCTGAGACGAACTTTGTAAGACCTCAAGTAAGTGGTTCAGATGTTGAAAGAAAGGAAATGATGCATTTCTTCCAACAAAATGGCTACTATCTTTAACATCAGAAGAACCAACGACCGACCAAGAGTTCTAACATGGAACAGTGAGAATCCTTTCTAAAGACAAACACCTTGATTAGAAAGTTAGAAAGAGGTTGGCTTTATCACGATGCACGGCCTACAGGTACTTGCATTACAAAAGTTAGTAAGTTCATCACAAATAAATTTCCATGGAAATCTTTTTAAGAGCCTTTTACAGAGAACAGCTGGATTAAGAAAGGAGCCAGTTTGTGTCTGCATGGTATATAGAGTCCCTAATCTGGTCTTTCTTGTATTTCCAGTGCTTGATAATGCCATATTATGTTAACCACAATTTTTATGTAATCCCTAAATTAAATTAATGAAAATAAATCAGTGCCTATAAAGCTGACTCTGGCCCTTGATTACTGGCTTGGATAAAGACCAGATCTTTTTCCTTGCCTGGAAATTTTTTTCTCCACTCTTCCACTCTGCTCTGAGAAAAAGGGACCTATGACAATATTGCCAGGTAGATATTCTTCCTCAGACATTTGTTGGTAGTCAGAGTTCAGAACGCCACACAATAATGTGCAGAGCCTAGACTGCTCCCCTTGTTAAAAAGCCACTGGGATATGACAGTCAGATATTGATATGACAGTTTATTAAATCCAGTATAAATTGGATTTAATAAATGGGAATAAATATCACAAAATAAGAGAGAGAGATGTTGCTTGTGTATCAGAAGAGAAAGCATGTTAGTGTGTGATTTTATTATGGCTTTTTAAGCCTATGAGAGGCAAAGCTAGCGTAAGTTTGGAATTTCCAGTCCTGATGCTTTTTGGTGTCTTACACACGGGACTTAACTTACTTGGGAAAGTCAGCATAAACCATCCTGAACTGCAGACCTGTATTGTCAAGTGCACAAGCTGCCACTGTCCTATCTTCCAAAGCTGAAGTGCAGACAAGGACATAAAAAGCTCACTGAGCACCTACTCTATCCTTCTGCTCCTTATTTGCTGTTTGCGGCCTCAAATTAACAAAGACATGCTTACTTAGTCTGTTTAGTGGAGCAGCATAGGATCACCTGCACATCCAGTTAGTAGCAATTTTGCAAAATATCTGCACTGCCAAAACATTACATACTGCAGAATGATTGTCTTAGACTTTCCTCTGCTTCCTATTCTGAGGCTTGGAGATCCAGGCAAAGCCAAACCATTTACGAGGACCCAAGACGCCAAAAAGGTCTGCCAGGTTCTACGTGCTGGAACTGAGCACCCTTCAAGTCCTCATTTCATACCCAGTTTCCTGACTGTGTGACAGGTTCTGGTATTTTCCATTTTCTACTGAACATATCGCATGATATTCAAATTTAGGAAGTGCAGTGGACTAATTAGCATCTTATGCATTGGACTGCATTTGCCTCCCTATCCAGGTAACACCTGCTTTTCTTTAGATACCCTTGATTTAGAAGATGTCAATTTTCATTTGTGCACTTTTTCAGCTACTTATGTATTCACTTAAATAGTCACAGGACATCTTTCCCATTTATCCCTTTTAATACCTAATAAAAAGCTTCTTCTGGTGCGTGCAGCTTTTGAATTGCCTCTTATGAGTCTGTCTGGAAAGCATTCACAATCACTTTCACACTTTCTAGGGCAAGTGTTGTGGAAAGAACTGCTGGCATTTTATTAACGTGAGAAATTCTCTCACATTGTTTCATGCAGCTGCCTAACTGAGGATCTGCTAGCAAATTCTGAATCTGGATCTGTTTCATACAGTCATAAATTGTTTCAAACTGCAAGTTACAATTGCTAAGTATACTCGATTTACTGAGGGAGCCTTTGCTTCTCCTGCTGCTGAGTGATCAAAGCCAGTTTTTTATTGCATTACTGTATATATTCTCCCTGTTGCTCTGGAATGAAATGTGATGTAGAGTTGATAAAAAGTTATCATCAACTCAAACTGCCGTCAAAATTTTTATTAAATAAACACAGTATCTAATAGGTGTTTTTTTCTTTGTTTTGTTTTTTTTTTAAACTTGCATTTATTCAAAAATTCTGCCTTAAAATAGCAAATATTTCACTCATTATTATAAAGGATAACAAAGTGATTATGGGCTCTTCAGAAAGATGAGTAGCAGTGTGGTAGACTTAGCACCTGAGAGCTATTGCACAGCTCCTAGCATTATCAATAGCACAATAAAAATCCCAGACTTGCAGCTGGTGTCATATTTGTTGGTTAGCAATCTGACCCTTTATTCCTCCTGCTCCAACCTACTCATAATGATATACTTGATGACATTCTATCAAGATAAGAACTGAGGTATATCACTGCATGTTAACATTAATTTTGAAATAGAATCACTGACATTATAAAGTCTTGTACTGAGCAGCTGTTATTGATTTAATCTTTTTGATTTTTCTGAGAACAGACAAAAAAATCTTTTTGTTCAATATATTTTTTTACAAAAATACATTTTTGAAGCAATTAATTTTGAAATTCCACCTTCATTCAAAAGAGCACACTGGTCTCTCAAGAATTAAGAGAAATGTATAGTTTAAAAACCACTAAAACTTCAAATCTAAGAACTCTCATGTAATCCAAATTAATTGGATCATGAATTTAACACAATGACATTCCCTGCTTTGTAATACTTAAATATTTTAAAAGGATAAAGAGAGAAGATTCTCTCATCTCAGCAGCTTCTGGAAGTAATTATTATGGATTCAAAATCTGTCCCTTCAACGTGGCTTTCTAAAAGTGCAAGTAACAACCCCTACTTTACAATCATACATACAAAGTGAAGAGAAGGTGATGGATGAAAACTCTTCTGTTCACTTTATGAAGTCAGTGATGGGTGCTCAGGGATCCAGACTGTAAACTTTCAAAGCAGAAGGAGCTCTATTATTTCCAGTATACCTTCAAGGAATGCTAGATTACAACTAGAGGCTGAATTCAACTGCCCAACTAATTCCTTAGGACAAATGGATGCCACAAACTGGGTAGAGAAGACAGGGGTTGTATTCCCTCCGTGGCAAGTCTTGTCAGATCAAATCACAGACTAATGAAGGTGCAAGAGGAGCAGGTGTGGCTCATTCCCTCTCGGCTGCCCGTGCTGCAACACTGGCAAAGGAGGGGAAAGGGTTCGCAGCTCAGGGAAGCATCGTGCCTCCCAACCAAGAGATGTATAAAACTGCTCAGCTGAACGATCTTGGTTGCTCCTGGAAAAGCCCCCATGCCAAAAGGGACTGTACAGACCCATGTAAACTATCATGACCAAGCTTGCCGCAGCTAAGCACAAGGGACCAAGTGGTACCCGCAGGAGAGGGTCTTTTGTACCTCCCCCTCCATTCCTCGACTAGCCCACTTAACATTTATCTATTGCATTTACTTCCTTTACCCCTACGACAGCACCTGTTTCCAGGTGATTTTCAGAGCTCGGCCACCTCCATTCTGCCCCCTTCCCAGCCTGGAACGCCGAGAGAGGGATGGGACTCAGGCACGGAGAGAGTGCCATCTGAGACCACATCTGACTAGAATACCACCCTCCGGCAGCGTTTTGTAGTGAGATGAAGTCCACGGGTGTCTCCCAGCCAGGAAGGGACGCGTCTCCCCGCGGCGGGGACGGGCATCTGCGGGGGCCGGCAAGGAGCACCGAGGGGTGACCGCCGCACCCCGCGCCGCTCCCGAATCCATCCCCGGCCCCTCCTCACCTTGTAGACGTTGATGGGGATGTCGATGATGATGTGGAGCAGGTCGCCCAAGGCCAAGCTAGCGATGAGAATGTTGGGGCCGTTCCTCATGCACTTGTTCTTGTAGATGATCCGCAGCAGCGTGGAGTTGCCGATGATGCCCAGGACGAAGACCAGGCAGGACACGACCGTGTTGATGTACTTGAAAGTCTCCTTGATCTCCGTCTGC
>VZTF01006557.1:2109765-2121673 GCA_013397755.1 Cnemophilus loriae | reverse complement strand
AGCCTGGTGTCCGTCAGCCGCGCACCGGACCCCGTGGCTAAAGTCGCGCCGGCGGCGCAGGCCCCCCCTTTTCTAAAACATTGAACCGCATCTGGCCCATCAGTCACAGCCAGACCCCACCCGCATCCTCCGCCCCCAGCGCAGCCCGGCCCAGCCCCCCCGCCTGCCGGCCCCGCGGAGCCTCCCATCCCCGCTGTCAGGAGTTTCCCCCCCGGCCGGAGGGATGCCAACCTCGGTACCGACCAGGCGATATGCCCTGCGACCTCCCCCTTGTCTTGTACCAGGCTGACTTGGCAGCCTTTTAAAGAAGCAGACTTCGCGGGCTTTGAAACAATTTTTCAGGAGGGTTGTTACAAGAGGTACGGGCATTGCTGGAGGACAATTGGGAGGAAGAGAGCACTTCCCCGCTGTTCTGTCCGAGGCTCACTCCGAGTAGCTGGGTACAGGGTTCTCCCCGCTGCAGAGAGCCCCTGGCACAGCCCGAGGGGCTCACACGCTGGAGTAGCTGCCTGTGCAACGTCTGCGAGTTTAGTGCCACGTTTTAAAGCGCTTCACAAAACCTTTCTTACATCAGAAACAGTATTTTGACTGCTCTGAAGTTGCAGTTCGGTTATCTGGTTAGTTGCCGCTTTGGGCAGCCTTAGCAAGGCGTCTGATCTCAGTGAACTCGTTCCAGTCGTTGCACCCTTCAGTGAAGCGTAAGGAAAGGAGGAAAGAGATTTGTACAGGATTTTGTGGAGACTAAAACAGCCTCTGCAGGTTGGAGACAATTGCATGTCTGACTAAAGAGAGTTGAATTTAAAGCTGGTTTTCAGCATCTCTGTGTACATCTCCCTGATGGCTTTCTTCTTAAAACATGCTGGGTGCTAAATCTTGAATATATACGTGCTTTGTTACAGAAGCAACCTTCTCACCTACGTTATTGACATACCCATCCGAAAAAACACTGAAAACCATATGCTTTTTTTTTCAAAAATTTGTGATCTGATTTATCTCATCTTTCCAGCATCTCCTGCTACCATACCTTTGCACTACTGGAGCAGACAGCCTTTTATTGTCCTCATTTAGCTTCCTTTCCACATCTCCATCTTTTTTTAAAAGACTCCTGTATTAAACACCTTTCCCATTTAATCATTCTTGATCAATTTCCTAATTATGTCACAGTGCTTTTTCTTCCCATTTTAAACTACAGTATTTGTGGAATAAAGGCATTGAAGTCACTTCTAAACTGCACAGGGATACCTGGAGGCTGATTGCACTCCAGCTGGAAGACTGATCTTTCCAAGTTCAGGCTTTCCAAGACTGTGTTTTGCGGCATGATTCGTTTTTAAACACCATGGGTGATTCCTCTCCCGGAGATAAAAGTATGAACATTGAATTCAATAGTATATTCTGAGCCCTGGGGATTTAAACAGTCTTTTCAGTTTTCACGTTTGCATTTTCTCAATTTCCAATTCAGCACTCCATAAGTGAACGATGTTTTGCTAAATGCAATATTGATTTAGAAACTCTTGCCAATTAACACAGCATTAACTTTAATCTCAAAATACTTTTTTACTTGCAAGGTTCCAGCTAAGTCTCAAAGGCTTCTATGCTGATCCTGACAATCAAGAAATATGTTGCAACTACATTGAGAAATGTTTGCTAACATTTTTATTATCACAACTCTGTAAGACATGTTTGCTACTGGTGGCATCTCCATTGCTGTCACTTGCTTCAGCTCCAGAAGTTTTAGTAACAGAAATTTAGTTTCTGAAATGTTTAATGTTAATATATACAAACTTAGTATATACAGAACTTTGGGCAGATGCTGATACCTGAGGCACATTACTCTTTAATATTGCACAAAATGAGTCTATGTGACAAAGCATCTAAGCTGCTTCTGGCTGCAACTGGCTAAATTTACCATCCTTTTTTGTTTCTAGTATTTTTTCAGATGTTTGAGAAAATAAACTCAGCATATGCTGTGGTATAAGTCTGCTTTAATTAATGAAAATTAAAGGAAAACACAGTTTTGCATAAATTTATGTGAAGATTAAGATAATACTGTATTAAATACTAAGACCGTATCAGATATCTTGGCAAATTAACTGTAATTTGAATGAAGATAAACTAACAAGGCTAATCTAGACTGCAACAAGAGAAAAACATCTGTAAATATAATAAACTGGTGCCCTTTAAGTGGCCTCTGCTAATTAAGCTATGAAAGAAATTCCTTACTGAACTGTATGGAATACATTATATAAGACTATGCAAGCTGCTGCTAATGTATCTGGCTTTTTTTTTTCTTTTCTCCTTTTTTTTTTTTTTTTCCCTGGAAAGCAGATATACTCCTTGTCCTATGGAAAGTTCACTTTTGTACAAAGCAAGGAAAGCCCATTCTAAAACATCCTCCAGACTGCCTGTTACACATTTATTTTATTGTATTCTGCACTTCCACTGCACTTCATCCCACCAGATATTAACAATTATATGAATTGTAGCCAGTCACTGTTTTAATTATAAGTCAGATGCAACATTTTCATCAGTGACTGATAACTTTCTGACTTTTTGGTTTTTTTTAATTTGGAATGTCGTATACAAGGTAAAAAGACTGGATAACTTGTAATCATAACCAGGATGATTTTTAACAACAGAAAGACTTTAAAGATCATTATGTCATATGTAATATAAATCATGAGAAGTGGTCACAATTATGGCATCAAAAAATCCTTTATTTAACAAGCTCATGAGACACGCTGCAGGATAATATACTTTAATTCATGTAATACTCATTGAATCAATAAGAATTTTGTTATGAGTTTGCAGGTACTTTTGCAAATCCCATTAACTTTCTGTTTTTGTTGTTCAGCAGCTAAAGCAGCCTCAGAAGTCTGCCCCATCAGGCCTGCTTTTCTTTTTATTGAGTCTGGTGGAAATTTGCCCACTAACTGGGGCAAGTCTGGGATGAATAGAAAGAATAGCTGTCTCAGTGTGAGCCACTCATTAGATGCATGAGTTGAAGTGAAGCCAGAAAATAGTCTTCTGTGTTACAGAAGTTACCATAGAAACATTACCAATGGCAATTTTGAAAAAATAAATGCACTTTGAGAAACTGAGATATTAGAATATTGCAGTTTTGTAACTCCATGTGTTCATGTACTGGACAGATGATAAAGGAGAATGACATTATCTGTCTCATTTTTTTTCTTGGTCTAAACTTACGCAAAAATAAGGAATTCTTTTTGTATGATGTGTAGCTATGCTTTGTCTCTTTTTCTACAAAACTAAGCAACTTCCATAAATAATAGTGTTGGCTGTCAACTGCAGTGTATTGACGTTATACCTAATTCTTGAAACAATGAAACAAACTGTATTTCATCATAAAAAGTTACAATAAAACCCTAGCAGTAGATAGGATAAATGAAATATCGTTTGGATGCAGATACCTGTTTTAATGTAGATTACATTGTATATGATTGCAAGATCAAAACAATGAAAGACAATCAAATTTGTACTAAGAAGAAAACATTTGTCTTTCTTATAGTCTTTTTAATAAGAGTTTGAGGATTTTTATATGGAATTAAGTTCAAGCCTTTGACTCAGACTGGTTGATAACTGAAATTTTTCTTCCCATCTAACTCTAAAATTAAAACCAATATGCCACTTGGCAAAATTTATTCCCCTCATCCTTCCTATTCAGCAGCAGCAAAGGAAATCACAAGGTAAATTACAGTTCTGAAACTGATATAGCAGCATGTAATTGAATTGAGGCATAAAATACACTGAATCACTGTCTATTAAGGGAAAAGTTACTGAAATGGGTTTGGGGAAGTAGCTGCAGGTTTGAAAGAACAGTGTTTCTGAATTTTATGGAAATGATTGAAACTGTTTGTTTGTTAGTTAGTTTGTTTGTTTTCCCATGATACTTCAATAAAATAAAGGTGAGCAAGTTTACTTTTAAATTCTAGCTGTAATAGAAGTTTGGGTCAGAATCTCCCAGGAAGCCTAGATAAGATCAGATGTTCAAAAAAAAGTGCATGTTTCAGCTGCTGTGTAATGTATGCGTTTATACGAGGGAGGTGATAACTGACCATACATTGTTTATGTTGTTACGCGGAGATCACTCCAGGCGAGCTTTTCAAGTCTGGATTAAAATCATTTCCAGACAAAATGCCTGACCTCAACGAGAGGTGCAGTGATTCACTCATCCATGCTTTTCTGCACGTGTGGCCATGTAATATGAACACTGTGTTCATCCGGATAGAGCAAATCTGGCACCACATTCTGGCTTTAAAATGTACTGATAAGCTGCACACCAATACAATCATTCAGTTAAGAATTGTCAGAATAATGAAATCCATTTTGTGAAGTAAAAGAGAGATTTCATGTGCCAGAGCTGGCTGTCCACAGGCTCCTTGTTTACTTCATGCTTGGCTCCACACAGGATGGTTCCACCTAGCTACAAAATCAAATCTTTTACTGTGGGGCCAAGCCTAAGTGGTGATGAAAGCTGGTTCTTGCCATAAGGCACTGGAATTCCTTCCAGATAGCAATGTGACTGCACTTCCTAACAGCTAAAATAGTCCCTGGGATCCTCTGCTTGTGTTGGAGAGGGAGACACTTCCATTTCTAAGGCAAGGGTTGTTCCCTTGAGGGGACTTAATGATCTTAAGGGTCTTTTTCAACCTAAGTGATTCTACAGTTCTGTGACTTTCACCAAACTGCACTGACAGACTCAGAGGAATAAGCAAGAGATGGTATTTAGATGCCATATACCCAAGAGGTAGGAGACCTGTTTATGTGGTTGACTAGAAACTACTCAAATGCTCAAAGATCTTGGAAAGTCTTTCTACAATTTATGTCATGACCTTGGGCTCTAAGATTTTCTCTTATAAGACATAAAAAGATCTCACATGTGTAAGTAGGTCCCTATTGATCAGACCTTTGATCAGACCTCTTCACTTTTATGTCAAACAACTGTTGGATTGAGAATAAAAATAAAAATAGTGCTTGGCCATTTTCTCAGTTTTGGATGTTGGCCATGGAAATATCTTTGTAGCTCATCAGCTCTCAATTCAGAGAATATCAGAGCACTGTCTTGTGCAGGTCAGCCAAAGACTGAAGCTGACTATTATCTTTTGGAAGTTCCTAACACTGCTGGTTCTACTGGACACCACAGTTTTGGTAGGAGGTGTTTGAGAGGCCCAGATCTAATGAACTGAAACGACACTCTTTCAGATCAGTGCAACTGCTTGATGATATGGCTACTTCAACTACATTTTTCAAAGTCTTGCTGAAGGATTTGTATTCTATGTAGACATTCTATAGTTACTACAGATACATGTCTTCTCAGGACGTTAATAAACACAGCCCTTAATATGTTGAAAACAGGCATGTATTATTGTTACCTTGCACATTTTGCAACAAAATCCAGCTTCTACCATTTAAAAATGTTGTAATGCAGTAATATCTCCTTTTATATGATTAAGGCTCAAACTGTTAATATCAGCTTTTACATACATCTGTATTTAATGCTAGAAGATTGTATGCTGTCAGCCAAGGCAATACGAGAATTCTATCTCCAGTTTTATTTATAGAAGGTAGCCTCTGGAAGAAGCCTCGACATCTGACTTTTTATTGGTGGTACCAAGATGTTTCTGGGTTCAAAAACTTTCCTTTCATTACAAATGTGTGTCACTTTATTTTAACAGACTGAGGAATCTGGGCTTAAAGGCCTAAGAGAATCCTTTTGTTCAGGTGTATGGTCACTATTAAAATAATCCTTTAATATAACCCCTACAGGTATTGACTTGCAACCTCAAAGTCCCCCATAAAAGACAGACCACTCTGTTGCTATGTGATGGACTCTTCTCTTAGTTTGCTGTCCTTTTTTCTCCCAGGTGCATTGGAGTTGTTTTGCTTTGTTTTTCTGGAATCCATTTTGATATCTAAATTACTATGGTTTTGTGTGACATTTTCTCCTGCTGTCTTTGGTCCTTCAGTTGAGTAGGTTTGGTAGCCACAGATACTATCATCAGAATCACGTGAGGGTTGAGGCTGGAAAGGACTTGTGAAGGTCATCATTTTTGTGTCTCTTTGCTGCTGTCTGTCCAGCCACTCTGTATCTCTTTTGGACTGAGGAGCCCGGAACTCTGGTACCCAGCTGGTACAAATGTGAATTTGGTACAATTAATCCACTTGCAGCCATTAACAGGACATTACCTTGCTTGTTTTTGGGTTCACAGATCCACAATAACATTCTGTAGGTGCTCTAGAAGCCTGGTCACATATTTGCTCTTAGATCAAGCCACCGTTCCCTGGAGTGGACTACATTGCTCCTAACAGCAATCTATTTTTTATCTCCAGGAAATGGAGTATTCTTGTTTCAGGAGGAACTCCAAAGCTACTTCCTGCTCAAAAATACATTTTGATTTCTCCAGGGAAAAGTTCTCCCTAACCTGTTTTTAGCTCTCTCCCATCCTTGACCTTTAGGTACCATTTTGTTGTGACCTCCCCTTTATGACTGTTCTTTCTCTGTTTTGCTGCAGAAGTATACCTGTATCTCTTACTTTTAAGCTTCCAGGCCAGTGAAATCATATTCTCCTCAATATCAGTTAGGATTAACTCCTTAAACTCTTTCCATCACTTTTTTAAACTGGACGCTTTCTGCTACTGCCATTCATTTTTGTCAAGTAAAATACCCTATTATGGCACAATTTCAGTGCACACTTCATTTTCCTTTAGTTCTCATAGGGTACAAATGTAGTCATCAAGATCCCGCTCTACCTCTATTCCATTGTTTACTCTTCTCTACAGCTACTTTCTTCACTTTTCCCTGATCTTTTTGTTATTGTTTTTTGACTACTTTCTTTTTTTAAAATTAATATTTTATTTTTATCACCATCGTTGAAATCCTGCTGCTGGCATATCTCTTCCTGTTATACCTGATATACTTTCTGGAGCCTTGACCACATCTATTGAAATCTTCCTGTAGAAGAACTTGAACTTTACTGGAAGACACAGCCACAGTATACTATTTCTTCTCAAGGCAATCCTCTGGTTTCTTCTCCAACTCTCCTGCTTCAAGATTTATATTATTCAGAGAGACCTTAATATTCAGATTCTCAGCCAAACAGCATGACTCAGATGTCTGTTTTGACAAAACTGATATTCAAACACTGCTGCTATCATCTAATCTATCTTCATAGGTAAAATTTGTTGACATTTCTTCTAATGTTTCATTTTTTACCTCTGGGAACTTGATCTTGCTCCCTTACTGTTTGCAGAGGCTGACACCTCCTCTCCTTCATACTGCCAGTATTTTCATTTGGATGTATTTATAGTCTTTTTACTGCAACTGAATAAGGGTTGTGATTCTGTAGAATAAAGTATGTTTGATTCTGTGCTGAAATTTCAACTTCAGGTTTCAGAAAAACTATTCAAACAGGTAAGGAGTTCTTTAGAAAGCCTATTCCAAACTTATCTGTAGTCCACATGAATCTATCTTGCTAAAGGCTCTTTGTAAGGTGGGAATAAATTCTCCAGGGTTTTTCACCTGCAGGTAATGATAATGTCCTTAAAATAAATAAATATTCAGCATCTTGAAAAAGACAAGTAGATGTTGTGTTTTCCGAGATTCTTCTGCATAATTCTCACCATTCCAGGTCCATAGGGTTCATTTCTCATTCTCCAAATGACAATGAAGAAAAGCAAGTGCAAATATTGCATCTTCCAAAAGGGTCATTCTAATTTGGGCAAAATGTCAGAGAGGATTTCAATATATCTTAGCCACTTCCCCTATTTCTGTTCATAGTCAGCAGAATGAGCTAGCTCTTATTATGTTAAAAATAAAGTACCAAAGTTGTATTTTTAGGTTAAATATAGAAGAATGATAACCCATTAGCCCATGTTCTCATACAGATTCTCTGCCTACTCTAATGATGTGAATGAGCATCACTGCTTTGTCTATTTTTAAACACAAAATGCTCTTGCAAACAAGACACTTTATTTTAGTGTGACTTTCCTGGTTAAATACAGCTTACATCCCTCAGATACGATTCCTGTGCATTTAGATTGATGCAAACCTTCCTTTGAATCACTTGACTGAAAGCATTTCTTTCATAGCTGTGTTATGCCAGAAGTCCAGATGCAAAGAGCAAAAAGCCATGAGAATTAGGGCAAAGATAAGATGGCATAACACTTAAGAATGCAACTGTAATTTTCTCTGCTGTATGATAGTTTTTGTAGTAACATCCAATTTGCAAAAAGTATCTTATCAGTACAAATGCAAAAATGTTAAAATTAATTCCTACTAAATTTGAATCCTTTATATGAAGTGATAATACAGATAGGCAGATTTACTGCTGCTTATTGATGGCATAAGGCAGGTGGGGTTAGTTAACACTCTCAAGCTTCAGACCAATAATGAGCCTGCCAATGTATCTCTGTGCTTGCCCTCACTATTAATAAAAGATGTGGTCCACTCCCTTTCTCATCATTCCTTTTGCAGCTGCTATTTTAAGCAACCCCTCTGCCCCTTTTAATATTTTAAACCCCAGCAGGCTCAAAAGGTGAAAGATGAAACTGGTATATATATTTCTTGCATCCGGAATAAAAGGGAAGGGAACAGCTAGAGAATTGGATTTCTTCCCTAATTTTTCATGTTAGCTGTAAACGTGTAGTCAGTGGTTCCTGCCACATATCAGCAGCTGAGTGATCACAGAATCACAGAATATGCTGAGTTGGGACAGACTCATAAGAATAATCGAGTCCAACTCCTGGCCTGCACAGGGCCATCCCCAAGAGTCACACCATGTGCCGGAGAGCATTGTCCAAATGCTTCTTGAACTCAGACGGGCTTGGCACTGTGACCACTTCCCTGGGGAGCCTGTTCCAGTGCCCAAACACCCTCTGGGTGAAGAACCTTTTTCTAATACCCAACCCGAACCTCCCTTGACACAACTTCAAGCCATTCCCTTGGATCCTGATGAATGCGTTCCTAAGAATGTACATCAACCATCATTTCTGAGGTCTTCTTGTCCCTCTTATTGCCTCCCCTTTGGCAGGTGGCTTGCTTCGTGAGCATGCCAACCCATTGAACACCATGAACAGTTATGGACCTAAATGTTACTGTTCAAGAGCAAGTTTTGAGAAACAGGAAAGTGTAATTCCCTATATTTCTAATTAGCTGATGGATGGGTGAGTTAAATTCACCACTCTTGAGAGAACCCCCACATAGCAGTGTGGTTATTACTGTGCCAGCTAGACCTGGCCTAGACCCTGACCTGGGTGTGTTATGGATGGGATGATGCATTATTCAGATTGTTCCAGTAAAGAATCTGGACACAGCCACTTTTTTATTGGTGTATATAGGATGGGATGTGTTGTGGGGAAGAGGGTTTCGACGTGTGCAAGTAAGTTGCAGCATGCCACTGAACCTTGGGTTCCTGGCTAATCCTGTTTACTGACACAGACATATCCCGCAAGTTCCAGGGAAGCCTTGAAGACAGAGTTACAGTGGACCTTGGAGTTGCCTTCTGCCAGCAAGGAATGGCATGCAGTTTGTGAGTCAGTGCCCCAAATGTAAGCAGACAAAGCTCTCACAGGGTCTGAACAGGATCCACTTTTAAAGCAGATAGCAGAGAAGATGAGCAGCTGATGGAAAAGGGTCATCTGGCAAAACACTGGAGCATTGCAGTCTGAACTGTAAGGGAATTGCAGCTGTGGAACAGGTTAAAAAAAGAACCCTTCCCTTTCTAAAGCTAGATGGAGACCTAAGTAGCCTAATGAGTCTCTGCAGGTTGGCCATAGAATGTCTAAAGAGCACTATGTTAATTCTGAAAGAGTAGGAGGCAAATAAAGCCTTCATCGATCACTAGACAATGGCAGATGTTTTCTGGATAAATGGAGCTCTGTTTTTCCTGATCTCCTTGTTTACCCACAAAAAGTGTGCTGGAGGCTGTACTCTGCATTAAAGTAATTTCCAAGCTAGGAATCTGCATGATAGATGCTAAACCAGAAGCAGCTTTTATAAGATTTCTTTGCATGAATAAAATCTGTTGTCTCTGAAGGTGATTAATTGCATCTGGACATTAGGATTTGTCAGAGGATTTGTCTTCTGGGTAATCTATTATTCTCTCTCCTTTGGGTCTAGTGAGAGTATAGTGACTAACTCAGACTTAATCTTCAATCTTTTAGCTGTTTAAAACTAGATGAGGTGAAGCTTAGTGTCTGAGTTTTAGCTCAAAGAAGGTTTAGGATAGTATAAATAAATTAAAAATAGAAGTTGTTTCCTATATGTGTTTATTGAGTTTATTGGGATTCCTTAAATTTGTCCGTGTCTTGTCACATAAATTTTAGATACACTCAAGGACAAATGATGTCATATTGTCTCTTTTACCATTCACTTCTCATCTTAACATCTGTTTCCTAACCAAGTATTTCTCCACGTGTAACATTAGTCACCGCTTAAGCCACCAGTAAATTTGGATCACTTTTTCTAGACAATGGCAGGGTGCATGTTGCATACAGTTTCCATTTCTAAAATCACAGTTAGAGTAACATATATTTTTATTCAAATGGGTTAATATTAATGATCAGGATGAAACATTTCCTTTCTCTCTATTTTTGGCTTAAGGAATTAGCCATAAGCTCAGACCAAAACAAACTTTTCCTTGGCATTGATTCAGATGTTGTGAACCTGATCCTTCTCTTTGGGAAATCAATAATAGCACTCCCATTGGTCTTCTGAAGGGACAGACAGGGTCATTCATAATAAATATATTTGGTGAATTCAATTATCTTAAAAACAGTGATACCAAAATAAATAAATTCACATCAGTCATTTATTTTTCTGGATAAAATCCAGGTGTAATAAATATGTCATGAACAAAGGACACAGGATACTCCACATTACTGAAGAGACTTTGACATTCTAACTTTTTTATACTTAATAATAAAAAAAATGTTTTCCGATAAATGGAAATTTTTTATATGAATCATCAAGATGATTACATTTATTGAGACTATCTGAAAATCTATAAACAATTTCTGTGCAAAAAATAAGTTGATTGAATTTGATGGCCTAGGCTTTTTTTACTGTGCACAGATAGCAATTGAATACAGGTTTTGACCTGAGAACTTCATGTTCTCACACAAGTTGTTTGATAAGTGTGACTGTCAAAATTTGAACTGGTTTAGTTCCAGCTAATGTATGAACTTAACTGAGTAATTTTTGGTTTTAGTTTATTTTTCCTTGAACTCATATATTCGACGGGAAAAGATCGACATATGCAGACTGCAATTTGGACCTACTGGCAAGAAAGGAAGCTTAGAGCAATAATGCATTTCATTTAGAGGTCTCTTTCATCATGTGTTGCTAGTAAACTAAGAAGTATGAAAATGTGAGCTCATGCACTCTTCTGCCTCTGCCAATATTTTTGTTAGAGTAGTCCCTTACCTGGTTTAACTAGAAATATTTACCTATGTAGGCCACACCAGTGAAGTTCAATGGGTAAAATTTGTCTGAGACAAATAATTTTGCCCTGCCTTGCCTTGCCCTGCCTTCCCTTTTTAGTAAATGCTGAGAGAAAATTATCCACTGGCATTTGCTAGAGTAGGAAAAAGGCATTTCACTTAAGGTTTTGGTGTCTTTAGTTCACTTTAACAGAGTAGTGGCAGAAAGGAGGGAAAGATATTAGGAAGGAAATGATGAATAGGTGTTTTCGCAAAGCTTGACACATCATCATTTCAGACTGGCTGAAAACTTGAAAAAAAGAGTTATGATTATAACAGTACATTTTGGTTATTTTTTAATTTAAAAAAAAGTGGGACATGTTTCACTTTTCCACCACAATTTCTGCCATTACATAGTTTCTTGTTTATCTTGATTTATTACGAGTCTCTCTAACTCTGTGCTTTTCTAAAA
>VZTF01006557.1:2027334-2109728 GCA_013397755.1 Cnemophilus loriae | reverse complement strand
AAAAAAAAAAGAAAAACATTTTTTTTTTAGCTATATATCAGTGCTTGTGAATGTCCCCAGATACGATAACCTTAGGCATATGTTGTAGGTTTTCATCTCAAGCAACCAATTCCCAAAGTACAATGACAGGAATTCAAGTTGGTAAGTAACAGGGCCTTTATTTCCCGAGAGATACAAGTGTGGAAGTCAAGGGAAATACAATGACGTTGTTAATGTTTTATTTATAACCGTTAGTAGTCCCACCCTTGGCTACATTGTCTGAGCTGCTACTGTTATTTTCATAAAAAGCACAAGAAGCCATTTCTATTCTATACAGATGATTTATTTCTACACGTGTGAGGAGGAGAAAACCATTTTTATTGGCTGTTTGTGATCTATTAAAAGAATCTTGTCATAATAATTTACGCCTTAAAACACTTTGATTAGGTGAGTTAGATTAACTGAATAAATTTGGAAGGTGTGAGATTCTGGGCATTCCTTTTCATCTCGCAAAAGATAATCTAACTTTAACCATTACTTCTGTGCTAATAAATACTCTAAATTTGCAAAGCTGTTAGGGGCTTCAAGATGCAGGATTTTGCTTGCTTTAGCATAACTGATTGCCAATTGTTTAGTATAATTCCTGATATTTTATAAAAGAACTTCTTCTGTGAAAAAGAAGTAAGATTATACCCAGCACAGTTAGACTCATAATTCATAATGCCTTTTCCAAAATCAAACTAATTAAATCTGTTTAACATTGTTTTTAAATGGTTACAGGGCATCATTTGCTGAAGAATTAGATATGCATCTGTCAGTATATTTTAAGAAATTACAACATCCATGTATTTTTGGCACAGTCACAGTTAGGAATTATTTGAGAGAAACTCATGCCATGAGGTTGTCACAAAACACAACTTATTAAGTTCAAACAACATTCAAATATTTGGACATCTGTTGGTTTATCCAAGCTTTCCAAAGTTTGCCCGTGATTTTCTGTATGAAAACACTTCATGAAGTACTTAGCCAGTTACCAAGTCTGAAGTGAACGTGACCTGACAGAAACATCACAAATCTTTTTAATGTGGTTTTAAATATCCAACTAAAGTAACCTAAAGTCAATTAGTAGCAAATTGTGTGATTCAGCTGCTCGTCAAGTAAACTGCTATTTGTAAAAGTAACAGAACAGGGTCTTGCTTTTAAGGCGTTTTGCAGATCAAGCAAGGTATTTCACTTACAAGACTGCTTAAAATAAAGGAAATCTTCAAGTTCCTTCTCGAAGCACTCCTGTGAACTCCGGTGAGATGAACTCATGCCAATATTATGAAATATGGCTGTCTCCTGAACTGATATATGAATGAAGGCCTAGAAGACTTCTTTGAATGGTATCAGAGGATGAGTACTTAAAAAATAACTAGGAAGTTGGAAAAAGTGTCTAAGGTATTTTTGATCATGCAGATAGAGATTTCAGACATCCCTACAGATATCCAGGACTGAATACAGGAAGATCCTGTCTGAAAAGCAGTCGAAGAACAACCTTAATTAAGGAGCTTTAATAGAACTGTGGAGCAAAAAGCAAGATAATATGCTATAGAGGGAAGAATTATTTGGACTTTTCTTTTCCTCATGAGGCCATGAGGAACCTTGAAGGAAATAGAATTTGGCTTTACCAGAGAATGAAGTTATTAAGGAGAAGAGGGATTCTGAAAGAGCTCCTGCATCTGACAATAGGTAAATCTCACTGCTAGAGAGACCTGATGTGGCCATATTTCGGATATATTTGTGGGGATCCGCTATTAGTGGCTTTGGTAGGATTTCCAGGCTGTTTAATAGGGACCAAATTACAAAGACAGAAGTGTAACATAAATGTGGCAGGCATTTCATGTTTGATGTGAGTTTTGTTCTGCATTATCATGCAGAAGTCCAAGCAGTCTGTTCGACTGTGTCTTCATTCACTCTCAGCTATCAGAAAAAGCAAATGTACAACTGACTGTTAGCAGGCTCATGTAGCAAAATGTATGGTAAACAGGATAAGCTGAAGAGCTATGATAAGATGTAGCCTGAGATATCTTTTCTTACTAAATATTTGAATTTAGGTGAATTTCCTTATTCTATCCCAGCTTTTTTTTTTTTTTTTTCCTTCTTAGCCAGTTCCATATCATCCTTCCTTTGAAAGTCTTACTTTCTTTCTTTTGAAAGAATCTTTTTTTGGCATTGGAGATTACACTACCACAGAACGACAGAAAAGCTGAAGTTTGGAAGGGACCTCTGGAAATGATCTGGTCCACTCCCTTGCTAAACAGGACTATGTACAGCTGGTTGTGCAGGACCATGTCCAGGTGACTTAAATATCTCCGGGATTAGAGATTCCACAATCTCCCTGAGCAACCTGCGCCAGGTCTCAGTTACCCTTACAGTAAAAAAACGTGTCCTGATACTCAGATGGAACAGGTAAAGATGCAGGGAATGATCTGGATTGCACGCTTGCAATGTTTGGAGGTAGTTAAGAAGAAGCCTCAGTGACATGATGCAGTCTCATCATATATGATTGTGCAGTTTTGCTGTGTGCTGAGGATAAGGCTGAGAATAAGATTTCTACCCTTCGTAGAGACTAGAAGATGAAAGGCTTTTTTAGGCAGTTAAGCAACAGGAAATTACTATCTGAACTAGAATTAAGTTTAGTCTCAATGTATGCAGATGTGTCGACAGAGTGGAATAGATGGGAATTAAATTGATCCTAGTAAAGTACATTTATGCTGTCACTGCAGAGATAAGACCTTAATAGGTACCTTTTGCCTCACAGTGCAGGGTCTGTGCAGCAATAATCAATTTGCTGGCAGAGGAAAAGTCATACAATAACAAGTGGTAAGTTGGAAGACCTGATAGATCTTTTTTAACCCCCTGAGATCACACTGCTTTTTACCTAATACATTCATGGAAACCTTTTCTTCCACTACCAATAATGCCAGTGTTCCCTCACATTTTTACTGTTAAAACCATGCTAAAATTGAACAATAGCTGTCTAGGGAACTTGATTATCCACTACATTACTGACGATCTTTTAAGTGTAACATTTGATTAGATCATTATGCAATACACCATGTGTCAGTAGTTTCTTTCTGTTTCCACTTCTGAATTTCCAAATATATTTTATTCAGTTGTGCTTTCTTTTTGTACTAAGCCTTTTCTTTCGCCTTGGCTGTAACTGAAATGCAGAAAATAACATAAGAATTATGAGCCCAAAATAATTAGATATGGATAATTTCTGATGCAAGAAGGGCATGTTAGAATGTGTTCTATGTAAAATGCTGGTGATGCCCCATGCTCCGTACTTTACCCTTCAAAAGTGATTTTGGGTTCTTTGGGTGAGACACCCAGGGTCTTTAACTTTACCCAGGTGTAACCTTGAGAATATTCTTCTGTTTCTCCAATAACAGAGGAGAGGAAGTGTTTCCTTTATCTTCCCATAACAAATCCTGAATGCTTGCTTGTTCCGGAAGTGCAATGTGCATCAACTTCAGAGGTTCCATACAAGTTTTTTTCCCCATCAAAGTATCATACAGGCAGACTTGATCTGCCAATATGCTGATCATTTTCCCTGACCCAGTAGGGTGGTTAAACGAATATTCCAGTGGATTCTGGTCTGAATTTCCCTTGACTAAGGACAGTCCCAAGGCAGGGCTAGGTCCTCACATTACTGATGAGCCTGTATCAAAGCATATAAGCAAGTGGTGCTGTCTTGGCCAAAGAACAATGAAACAAGCAAAAGAACAAATGAGCGACTAGTAATCTGATCCAAAATGTCCCTCATCAGTGTGAAATACTGAGTACCCTAGTGTTTTTAATTATATATCACTTACTGTTTTGAATAAACAAGCCCCAAAAGATAGTGATAATCCAAAACCAGACCACATGAGTATTTGGAACAATTTTTGTGACAAGTTGTAATGTGTTCCAGGAGAGAAAACATAATAAATTCTTCTTAATTTGAGTTGTTTTGATTTGTCCCTCTTGACATCATTCCTTTTAAGATGCTTGAGTATAATCCTTCCTTGTTTTTTCTGCCCATACTAGTCTCACTTTCAAGGGACCACTACAGAAGCTTCTGTAGGGGACTGATTGTCTGGTGAGAGTCAAGACCATATCATGACTGCAGAACAAAACAATGATGTTTTCATCCAACTTTCCTTCAAGATTTTAAAGAAGAATTGATAGGAACTTGCCAGGACAATCCTGAGGCAAAATGCACAAGGTTTTTATGCTTTAGCCTGTCATGCACATTGCTTTTGTTATTACACTGAAGGAGCGGAGTTTACTGGCTACTGACTGCTCATAAACCAGTGCAAAACAGACAAATCTGGATCTTGGTGAAACTGTCTGCTGTGTTTCTTAAAGAGGTATAGCCAACTCGTATGTCATAATCTAACTTAAAAAACCCTTACGTCCTGCTAGTGGGTAGAAGCAGTTAGGCATTTCTCAGGAAAGTGATTTTATTAGAAAAGTGTAGTTGAAATAAAAAATCTTTGGAGATATGTGCTGTATTGGATAAAGATTTCCAAAGAAATGATTTCTCAAAGCAAGACAGAACCATTTTTGGCATGGGTTTTGGCATGCAGAATGAATAATTTTGTTTTGTCCAAGATATTTAAACAAGGTCAGCTCATCAGCATTTATCTTGCTCCTTCGAAATTACTACTTTAAAAGAAGTCCTAACTTTGGGAGGCAGGGTCAGATAGGAGCTGTTTTCCTAGGGCTGTGTGACCAGTTTTATCCTTATTTTTGTAGATATCTGCCATAAAGAGAAATGAAGCAAGGAAAAAGAGGAGAAGAGCTGGTGTAGGTGCACTGAGAACTAGATCACAACTGAGGAATTATGTAGGTAATGGAGAGTTTAAGCTGAAATGATATGCATACAAATAAAACTTCACTCGGGTATCACACAACTTGAAAAACTCAAATGCCATTGAAAATTCACTCTGTGACTTTCATGTTTCCAGCTACACCCAGCTTTTCTCTGTTTTGAGCACAGCTGAGTGTCTGATCCTAACTGAGCTGCAATCTGGATAACGAATATTCCTTTGCCTGTGTTCCCTGATAGGCCCAATACACCTAATGTATTCTGGGCATGCATAACACACACTTGACAGGTTTGGCTGACACATTTTTTTTTAAAATGACAGCCCAGGGCTTTATAATTATGCTTTTTACACAACAGCTCAATGGGCTTTGGCACCATCTGCCAGGACTTTTTCTGTGTTTAATTTCATGCAGTCAGTGAGTAAACTGGAAACAGGGATGGGAAATTTAGCCTCTTCTTCTGACACTGTTTCTGACCATTTAACTAGACCATCATGCTCCTCAGCATGCTTTTCCTTTCTGGCCTGAATATTTGTATGCACAGAGTAGAAGCATTTTTTTTTATAAATCACTTATTTTTGTAGGAGCCCAAGTAGCAGAAGGAAAGATTTATTCTTGGAAGAGCAGCGCTCTGAATGCACACAGGCACAACGACAGAGTAGGTGCCTTGATTAATTCTCTGCCTTGTTGCCCAGCTTAGAGCCCATTTTAATAATGACCGAAATAAAAAAGTGGCATGCCAATTCCAAAATGTATGCTACCTCCCCAAAGCTCAGAAATTTTTGTAAGGAAGTTGTAGCTGCCTGTCCAAAGCAGAGGGCAACCAGTTGCCAAACACTGAACTATTTTAACCAGTGTTTTTCAAAAGAAATGCCATATTTCTGGTTTAAATAGGTCTTTTAAGTTTATTATTATGGTTCAGAAGATTTCAGATATATTAGAAATCGTTTTAGCCTGTCAGCTTTAGGTAATTCTTTTTAAATGCTAACTGCTGGGATGGCAATTTGTAAACAGTCACGGAAAAGAAATGTTTTGTGTCTGTCAGAACTGACCGTGATTGTTTTGTTTTGGGATTTTTTCTCTTTTGTTTTGCATTTTTCCTTTCAAATTGTGTCACAGTTCGCCAAGTTTTGCTTTAAGATGCACTACACTATTATTATTATTATTACTATTACTATTGTTACTATTATACTCTGCTATTACTATTATTAATATTATTATTCCAAACAAGCCTAGACCCATCAAAGAAAGCAAAGCTGGACTTAAGTGGTTTTTCCTTTTGTGCGTTTTCCAACTTCACAGCCTTGTGAGTTTAAAAACGCTCTAATAAAAGTATTAAAAAAGGTAGTTGGAAAGTTTTTTCTACATATTAAGGAAGATATGATGTGTAGAGCAGGAAGGAATGAGAAAGAGAAAAAAGGGAGAGAGGCAGAGGATGAAAGGCCCAGTGGAGTGAAGGAACATAATATGGAGTATAGTTTTACATATGATTATTATAGAGACATACTCATTTGTGATATGAAAGTCTAAAGAGGAACATCTAAAAGCTCTGCGGTGTTTCTGATGCCAGGTTTAAGTGAGAACTCTTGTGTATTACAAACACATACTGAATTAAATAAACTTCAAAAGGAGTCTTCCTACCCAAATTCTGTCCTCAGCCACATGTGCAGAAGATGTGATTGTTCGGAACTTGAGAATCGTCCAGTGGAAGGCCACCAGAATGCTCAGGAGGATGAGCACACTTGCACTTTGGGAAAAGCCTGAGGGATGTGGGCTTGTTCTGCCTGGATAGGGGTTAGTTTTGGGGGGGATAAAACAGCAGTGCCCTTGTACAGGGCGCTCATCAGGAGACAGAGACAGGTTCTTTAAGGAGATGCATGGCAGGTGAACAAGAAACTACAGTGGTACATTGGAAAAGAAGAGCTACAAAGTCGTACAAAGCAAAAATAAACCAACACCCAGATACCTTGAGGACTGTCAAGCAGTGTAGCTCTGTCAAGCAGAGAGGCTGTGCTATCTCTGTCAGGTTTTCAAACCCAACAGTACCCAGCCCTGAGCAATCTGATCTGACCTTAGAGCTACCCCTGCACTGAGCAGCAGCTTGGACTAGAGACCTGCCAAGGTCCCTTTCCACCTGAATAATGCTGTGATCATGTTGTCCTATGGCTGCTTCCCAAATGCCAATGCCACTGCTACAGGTGAAATATGCTAATGTACATTTAATCAGAAAGTTGTCTGAGAATGTGACTAACTGTTGAACTAAATGGAAACTGAGATACTGTGTCATGTATGATTTCTAGGACTTCCTTCCTTCTTTTCTCAGTAGATGTTTTATTTTCCAACTTGCAAACAGACTCATCCAGTGGCTGGATTTTACACATCGCAGATTACAACTTCTCCCACAATAAACCCTCAGAAGAGCTTCACAGACAAAGGCAATTGTGCCACTTGACCTGAACACCACTCCCGGCTGTTTTATGATCTAGTATAGATTTAGCCTCTGGGCATCATCATTCACTGCATGGCAGCATGCTTAGAGCAAGGGCATGCATAGGTGGGCTCTTCACCCACGTGGCAGGGATATGAACATGGGATATTCTGAAAGTGAAGCATGTTCCCACGCTGCTTTTAAGATGCTTATATTAAAGACAGCTGCAGCTATTGCACCGAGGGCTGAAATCCTTGACAGATTAGCTTTGTAAAAATCAAGAAAAAGTACAGGCTTACACGGAAAAGGATGACCATGTCCTCGGACCTTTGTGAAATCAGGCTATTGCATTATACCAATCTCTGATTAGGTCTCTCTCATTCAGACTCCTCTGAGAAAGCATATGCTGCTAAATTGGCACTGTGAAATACCTATGAAATACATTTTCTGTGGAAGAAGAACAGAACATACACAAAAGAAATCTGTAATTCTCAAAAATTTTTATGAGTAGGGCCCCTTTATGGCCTCATTTGTCTCTATGTAACCTTTGATTGCCTAACTAGCTTTAATTGCTGGCTCTATTTGAAATCTTGCTGGGCTGGAGAGTTAAGTAACAAATGTAGTAGCTGTTTCCTAGTAAATAAATAGTTTCTCTCATGCTCTAGATTACTTGAGTTGCTGCTGACTATATGTTGGCATATTTTATTTGATTTCTTGAGAATTTTTTTTTTATATAAGTAGGTAATTTGATCCAGTTATTTATTTAAAGTAACTAAAGCTGTTATGCGTGATTCGGGAAAAACAGAATTAGATTCTTGCTCTTTTCCATCACATCAAGCAAAACAAATAAGTACCATAGTTTTAAGAGTCGTATGTTTATAAGTCATTCCATGGTCGAAGAAGTGCTCATATCATCATAATGTCTCATGAACCATTTGTGTACTCTCAAGGTTTTCTTTGGAATAGAATGTCACACAAAAGAAGCAATTTTTAATTTTTCTTTTTTTTTAATAACAGCAGCATCCTTGTCAAATGTAATGGATGAGCAATTACCATTTCATTTAGTCTGACTATGGAACCAGACATAGTTAGTCAGGAATGCGAGGTTAAAGAGACTTTTATGTGTTTCCATGTCTTGCTAAAGAAAGAAAGTCTCTCTAGGTTCATCAGCCAGTGTCTTTACATCTTCTGCTTGGGTTTTTTTGTATCCTGTAAACTCTGCTTCAGATCTGACTTTTAACTTTGGGTTGATAGTGCAGCTTTATCTTCCTGACTGTTGCTTATGTACTTCTGGTTTTTCTCTTGATAAAGCAGCAGTAGAATATAGCTGTAGCAGTCTTCGAAACAAAAGGAATGTAAGAAAGGGAAGAAACTTATTTCTCCTAGAAAACGTTTTAGAAAAATTTCTTCCACTACAATTACTAAATTCTCAAAAATATATCTATAAAACAAAAAAAGAAATTGAATGATTGAATTCTTGTGCACTTTTTTTGGGAACATTATACTTGAATATGCTACTCTAGTAAACTCCATTTAACTACTCAGCTGAGCTGGGCTTATATTGCTTTGCTCAAACTGTGCCAATCAGCCAGGAGAACTCCACAGAGAATCAGGAGAATCATTCCATCTACATGCTAGAAAGTCAGTGAATGTGCTGTAACTCTCTTCCCTGGGTGTCTTGGAATGTTATTACTTGGCACAGCTTAAAAATACCACTTGAAAAAGAAAAAAAGAAGTTTGATTTAGGGCCAGATTCACTGACACATTCCAGTTGCTTTGTGCTTGTCTGGTGATTGAAAACAGCAGTAAACTAACAAGCTAAAGTGGATTTATGATTGCTTTGCATATCTGACATGGCATGGGGCTATTACAGCATACCAGAGGGAGTACTCTCTTCCTTAGTGATGGGATGGAGATAAAGGGAAAGGGTGTTTTTTCTTGCTTATAACAGAATTCCTGGTGATATGAAATAAAATAATAAATCCAGTCATATATTCATGGTATTTAAATTGTCTTCGCCTGCTAATTATCGGCGGATATTAAAACAGCAGAAATGTCCCTTTGGAACTAAAATGGCAATGAACCCACTAATACAAGAAATGTTTGAAAGCTCTTTTAAGCGAAGATTGTGTGTGTATCACATAGTAAACTGCATGTGGTATGGGCTTCATATCCTTTCTGTTCACATAACTCTAACTGATCCAGCCTAAATGAGAAAGTCCACTGCTATCAAGGAATGTCACCAATGTCGTGCAGAGCAAATACATTTGAGTATGTCTGTCTGACGTGACATAAAAGGTTTCACTGAGCCCCAGTAGCATGAATTGCACAGTGGAGGGCCTTTGTCATCTCAGTTGAGGAATGCCTTAGACGTTCAATTGGCCTTGGCATCTCTGACACGGTGATAAGTGTGCGCAAGTATTTCACCAAGCACCAATTATTTAGAAAATGAAGTACTCGTATGTTTTGCCAGGCGATGACTTGGTGTGCTCTAACAAATGCTGTCAGAATTCCCTCGTTAAGGTTTTTCTTCCCTGCATTTGGAGTGTTTTTCTTGAGACAGTGTCACTGCTAATTGAGAACCACAGATTTATATACTAAGAATTTTATACTCTGAAGTATGGCTTTTGTGTGTCGCTTGCATAGTCCCCTGTGAAACAATCAAGTAGTAGGACTCTGCTGAGATATGGAGAGCTATTCTGGCAGCCGGATGGAGTGAATCTTTCAGCTGGGAAGGAATTACACTGAAATATTTCTCAGAGTAGAAGGGTCTGTAAGGAAAGACTAAGTTGTTCTGTGAGGGGCCAAACTGAACTTGCCATGTAAGGAGCCATACGTACTCAGGAAAGGTGTGAGCATGAATGATACCTGCGTAAGAATGACACTTTGTGAGAGCTGCAATCAAAGCAAGGAGGAGAAGAGGTGTGACTACAGGCTCAGGTGTATTTGTTGGGTCACTCGGTTCCTTTAGTGTCTATATACTGGCAGACACAAAGATATCTTTCTGACATTGGTGCACATCACATAATTCCTGGCTGGATGACATGCCCAGCTCTTCTTCCTGAACATGTTGCTCAAGCAAGGGCTGTGTGCATGAGCCACTATTTCCAGATGAAGTGCAGAAAATTTGTATTTTTCTGATGGCTGTCTCCGCTAGTAACTAAAATCAAATCAACTTTAAACCCTGAGACTCCAGTTTGAGCATAGCTATCCTTAGAAAGGCCTCAGTTGTCAGACTGCAGTTTTTCTGGCATTTTACAAGAAAATCTAACTCAACATTTAAAAAGCTAATTCTCAGATTATTCCTTGAAAACAGTGCAGACTTTAAGTTTAGTTGACAAGTATTATTTAATCAACAGTTCTTGGAGGAAAATATAAATACCTCTTATCTCTGATGAAAATATAAATAGAAATATCTCAACATTGTGAAATAGCTGAATGGTATGATGTACATAAACATCTACAGCATTTTTTGGCCTGCTTTTCAAGACCTCCTCTGTCTTGTCAGAATACTCTGGGTGATATATCAGCAGTCTGAATGAGCATAGATTGCTGTTGCAGACAATAAAATTTCATTATGGTAGAACTTTAATCTGAGATAAACTTGAATGTCTCTGATGGGAAAATAAGTGACCACCAAAGCAGCCTGGCCACCCAAGCCAGGGCTGATGTGGTTACAGATACTTTGTTGAAAGCCAGATGTAATGAAATAAATTCTTAATTTTCCTTGTGTCAGATAAGATTGTTGGGAAAAACATTTTCAGACTCAGATATTTAACAGATATTCTACACATTTTCCAGATACTCTCTCTATTGTGGTCTCTTTCTTCATCTTCCTCCCTCTTTACTCTTGTAAACACGTGTATCTTTACACAGTTTCCATCATTCATGCATCAGTCTTGCCTTTCCTGTTCACTGGTTTGTCACCATATCGATTTTGGCACTGTGTCTGTAATATCTAGTGGACAGCTGACTGCAAAGTAGCTACTAAAGATGATATTGGTGGCCAATAGCATAATTCTGCCTGTAAGTGCAGCGTGTGCTGGCTTTTATGAGAAACGTTCCAGCGCTGCATATTAGCTAGGGTTGCAAACAAAGCAGGATTGCGGCTCAAAGCTATGGCTGTTTCAAATCTGGTCCTGAGTCTGGGAAATCATCTATTGCTTCATTTCTGTTAAACACAAGATATTTCATTTGTAGGAAAAAAGTACAAGATAAATTGCAGTCTGGATCCTTGGAGGAAGAAGGGCTAAGTGGATCATGAAAGCAGTTAATCTCTGCATGTGAAAACCTGGCTGGAGTAGATTTCAGATTCAAAATATAATGTGCAATTTTGACCCAAATACCTGGAGGACCCATTGCTTTAAATTAACAAGTTCAATAGGGAAAGTGGCCAAGCCATGCATAGATTAGTTTTTCAGGTGAGAGTCAGAATGTGGAGGATAATGGGCCAGTCATACCTATCTCATCTGAAGTGGACAATCCTGACTGTTTAACTGGGGCTGTTCATGTGTGTGAGGATTACTGGGAAGAATAAAGACTTCTAGGATTGTGCTCAACTCCGGTTCCAAGTCAGCAGAGATATTGACCATGCTGGTATTTTGATTGACAACCACCTTTTTTTCTGGAACAAAAATGACTTTAACATGGTATGTTGGGCATTGAACATTTAAAAACTGTAAAGTAGGATCCATGAACTGACTAAAAATCAAAGGCATAAAACCCCCAAATTTTTATTTTTTAATTCTATATTTCATATGGCTGTTTTATTTTGAGTTTAGAGCATAACCAAAACACCACAGTTTTCTAAGCCTTCTTTTTGCTAGAAAAGGGCTAAACATTTCCTTGAGACTATCACCACAAGGCATGCAACTAGCTCTTAATGAGCAAGACCAGGTTCTGGAAATGCAGTCACTGAGAAATGGTGTTGCAAATTATGGCCTGAGTAATGTGTGGGGAGAAGGATATGGGAGGCATAAGTGGCTTGAAAAAGGGTAGGTAATCTGCAGGACCGGGCTTCCCTCTTCCTGCTTTTCAGTTTAAGGCACAGGCTTGAGACTTGCTCAGCCCATATGTTCCAGGCCATAGAGATAAAGAAGTTTACCCAAGCTCTCACTGAGTAATCCACATCGTTCTGGGAACTTTTTTTTGTTTCCCTGAACATCCCAGTACTCAGCCTGAGGCAAATTAACTCACACCACACATAGCCTAGTGCTGCGCTTAATCGTGCAATTGAGACCATGGAGGAAGAGAACACAGGAAACCTTTATTTTTCTACAGAACTGATACAGTACAGGCAGAGTCTGCACAATAATGCTTCATTTACTGCCTTTCTCTTGTTATTTACCTCTTGGCGACCTAGCAGAAGCAGAGGTCACTTCGCTGTATGGTTGCTCTGAGTTCTGAAGCGACTGTAGGAGACTGCCAGTTTTTCATTGTTTTCCCACAGTTTATCATGGCTCTGCAATATGAATCTCTGCAGTGTCCTGAGAGAGGGAGAGATTGTCTAGAGAAACTGCCACTGCCCTCACTCAACATCACACAGATTGGCTCTTTTCACGTCTATAACTACATAAGGGAAGACAGAAATGATAAAAAAAAAATCTTCCAGGGCAGATTGACACCATGCAAAATAGTTACAGAGTTTCTGCCCACCTCAGAATCACTTTAATGCTGAATCATTAATCCTGGTTGGAGGATTGTCATGATACCTGTGAGATGTATTGGTTCAGAACATTTTTATTTCATATTATCCTCTGCAAAGTATACCTCAGGAAATTTTAAAAAGTTTTTTCTTCTGTAAAGACTTCTATAGGAAGTTACTACCTTTTGTGGGTTTTCTGAAGGCATGGATGATTAAAGTCAGGCTGACTAAGAAATCATATTCATATGTCAGTTTTCTTCCTTTCCGAAGTGTGTTTCGGCTGAATGTTATCTGTGGATGACATTTACTGTACGTTATCAGCCATCTCTGTTTGTTCTGGCTGTTTCTCAAAGGGCACCTGATGAATCAGACTTTTTTTTCTAGTAGGCCCTTCACCTGCTAGAGACAAGAGTCTTTAATCTGGGCAAAGAAAAATCTCAGTGCTTTGTTTTTGGTTTTTTTTCCATATCCTTTTGTGGTTTATTTTACATTTGTAACTTGTCCATTTGGATTTCTGTTTCAGAACACGCTTTCGTGTTTTGCAGTCTCTATTTCCACGGAATAGCTACCACAGTCTTAAACATGACGCAAGTGCAGTTTACATTGTCAAGAACATAACTTCCCAAGAACTCCTGGGTCTTGGCCACAAGGTTGAGTATGTGCTTCTGTTTAGTGTGAAATAGGCAAGCATCTCCATGTACGACCTAGGTGCAGTTTAGGAGATATTTGTCTCCAGGTATTGTTCTCTGTGTGGAGGTGCCGTGCTTGACCCCCCACAGGTCACATGTCCTCACATATTCCCCAGGAATCCCCCCCAGCTCAGAGGTCCTTGACAGACATTCGTGCACTTCAGGACATGTAAAATACACCCTCAGTTCCTTGTTACCTAATGGTCATTGTGTCAGGCTGCAGTTTGGGGATTGCACTGGGAGGAAAGAATGCAAAAGATAGCAATTCTCAGGATCTTCTGATGGTGAACTCAGTAATATACAGTGAATTATTTTTATTTATTCTTTTGCATAACCACTAATTTCACACTGATTGCTGCTGGCTGTATACTCTTGTCCCGTGCCAGCAAAATTATTACATCCTAAGTAGCCCCATTCATCATGCTCTTATTAACCTAAGTCCTTTTCCAGGTTGACATGAGAACATCTGGTTCTCTGCATGGCTGACATATAAACACCTGGTCCTCTGCATGGCTGAACACTGGATTTGGCTGGAGCTTTTAACAGAGCTCCACTGATTTAAATGCACATAGGATTCAAAATCACCTTGGAATGATTTTCATCATGATCCTTTTATTCAGACTGTCATATAAGTTCTTATTTAGTCTTGACAACCTCACTTGGAAGGTGATTCTTTTTCGAGGTGTATGTTTCTTAGATCTGTGTCCTGCTCATTTTAAATACACTGAGCTTGATTCACTTCTCAGATATATATATAATTAATATAAATGCATTGCCTTCCCTAGTCCTTTTTTGGAAGCATTCTGAGACAAGTGAGTGCAAAATCTGACCTTCTGGTGATTGATTCTATGATATTCAATCTCAAGCTCGTAAAAGTGAAAAGAAAAGAATAAAAAATAATAAAGGGTTATAATGCTAGATGTATTTCAGGTGAAAAATTATTCTAAATTAAAATCATCTTGCTTAAAGGCCTTAATGTTAATTAAGCCATTTATTTTTATTTGGCAGAAGGACAAACATAAGATAGCTCAGTCTTTCAAGGTTTTGGCTGTGTTATGTGAGTATACAACAGTATAAAGCATTGTGTAAACTAGTTATTTGCAACAGACCAAACATTTATTTGTCTGTCATGTAAGCATTTGTCTGGTTTTTGGGGCAGAAATACAAGACCAAATCTTGCTTTTGCACTATATTAAGGTTCCTACCTAAGAATATTAAATTTCAGTTTCTCATTCTAAAATTTCTTTGCTTTAAGCTGCATAGTTTAATGAACACATTAGATAGAACAAATGCGGGATAAAGACCATTCATGATAGGAAAGAAATGCAAATAATTTTTACATTTGCATTTTGCAACTTGTACTCAATGCAACAAGGGCTCAAGAGTGTTTCTGTGTCTTTTGCATGTCTTTTAAAGCTATTTTTTTCAGTACCGCTTTCCATGATTATAAAGCAGAGTGGGCTGACTTCCCTGATTTGCAAGTTATGTAGTACTGCAGTGGTGATTTTCCTGTCCAGCCATCTAGCAACAATTCAGATGCACTGGAAACTCTGATATTAGTTAATGAATTGGTTTAATTTCAACTCCATGTTCAGTTGCTCAGATATATGTGCCTACATTATAAAAATCCACGTGCAAAGCAACCTCCCACTTTAATCAGTGAAGTCCATAAATGCAGTATTGAGGTTTTCAGCACATCTAACATGAGAGGTGGTTGCTTAGGTGATTAGTGTAATTTTAGACTCAGAGAGGTATAAAACTGCTGCCTCAGAGGAGCATAAGTCTCTCAGATGTCCTCACATACCTTGCCTGACTTGTGAAAGTTTCTAGAATACCTGAAGGAGTCTCAAATATTGTACCTATGTCTAGCCAAATGAATCTCCCTCAGGGTGCCTACTCTAGGATGAATCCAGCAGCTCTCCAGACTACATCCGACACAATGGAGTTGCTTAAATATCTAGATCTGGTGCCATTTCAGTCTGCCTAGGGTCAGTCTCCCATGTGGTGTCCTGCTGCTTTTGCGGAAAATCACAGATCTCCTGTTGTTCTCGAGCCACATCCATCAGACGTGTACAGATATTTTAACATCCTTGGAATATTAAATGAGACTTGAAGCATATTATGTCTGTGTATTGGCCAAGGCCTTGGCACAGTTGTCCTGAATATTCTACATGTCCTTTTCCTGTTACTTAGAAGGGTCTAGGTGCCATGTAGGTCCTGTCTCATTTCTCTCAGCCCCGTTGTAGCTGGGATCTTAGCTACCCTTGGATGTTATAGGAGATACCACCCTTTTATATTTAGGCAATTAAGTTGAACACTGTGTCTATAACGTGACATTAGATTCATAGTTCACAGGTGTAATGTGATATTCACCTAATTTTGCATGCTTGAATATGCAACACAATCTTACCTACAGGCACGTTTGTATCAATTGCATGATGCAAAGGGCTACACAAACAGCTGTAAATCTTCTCCCAGCATTCACCATCGATTATACCTTCTGTGTATATCTTTACTGAGAGTTAGTCAGGGTGTTCTTGATAAAGAATACTGAATATTGTGTTGTATATCGTGTTTGTAACTGTATTGCTAAGCACTTCTTAGCTTCTTTCTATTATTAGCCGGTGGAGCAGAACAAGAAATTAATTATTAGAATCCTTAGTGTCTTGTCACCCTGCTTTTCAATGACTTCTCTCATTACACATTATTTCCTGTATTTTGCCTCGTGGTTCTTCTGCTGTTCTGCTGTGTGTTCTGTTTTGACTTGGCAATTTGCAAGAAACACTGTCTCTGATAAACCAAGTAGTGTAATAGGACTCACTGCTTACTCTGAAATGGTTTATAAAAAAAAAAAAAGTAATGAATCCAAATATTTACATAATATGATTTGCATAACTAACTTGTTGAACTTCTGGCTGCACCTGAAGAACAAGTTTTTATATTGTGATATGATTACAAATTTTAAGCCAAACTATCTTCTCTGGTACATATGAATAGGTCCTAATGAAACCTGTGGGAGTTGTGTACATGTATCCGAGTGTGAAATCTGACTCCAGAATTTGGTAATTTGTTTCTCATTTTAATGACATGTCTGGAAATTTGATTCCATTATGGCAGTGGCTCCTCATTTTACTTTTCTCTTGCATCTTCTTTATGCAGTTTCTTCTATTTATATTGCTGTAGAAAGGATTCTGAAAATTGGTCAGTGATTCCTAAGAAAATTGAGTCTATGGGTTTGAGTTTAGCAAGAGTTTGGAGAACACAGATTACACCAGTTAGAGAGCATGTGTAGGCAAAAAGAAAATTGTTCTATGAATGTAAATGATTTCACTGGGCACCAGGCATAAATAAGACTTTATCTCATTGCTGCTGGGTTGAAATCTCACATTTTTTCTTACTCTTGTGGGGCATTATTTCTATTTCATGCTCTGACTGGTCTCAACATTAAGTGCCTGAACTATTAAATACTCCTAATGTGTAACTATACAACTGCGAGATCAGAAAGTAAATATTCTTTGGTACACTGGCAAACTCTTGCCCAAAAGCTTTGGATTATTCATTATGTAAGATGATTTATTTTGTTTTTTAAAGAGCGCACTTCTATTGAAGCACCAGGAATCTATTTTTGTGTGCTCTAATATACCTATATTAAATCTGTAAAGCAGTTAGGTTGTACACATTCTGTAATTTGAGTTCATATGTGTGCACTCATCTGCCCATGTTCCCCCATGTGTTCACACATACAGACATGTACAGAGACTATATATATACAGAAGTATATAATACTTGTATTCTGTATGTTATGTATTGAACTTATAAACATATTATATAGGTGATTTGATCTACCTTGCCTGCTTTGAACAGCACTGAAATTAAACATCTAATCTAAAATGAGAATCTAAGCTTCTTTATAGTCAGTGGAAAAGTTATTTGCAAGAGACTTTGCAAAAGATATTTGCAAAGATTTGTCCAAGATTACTTGCAAAAATCGTCCTTTTGAAGTTTTTTACTGATAATAAAGGGAGCTTTCTTCATGTCTAACACCTGCTGTGCACGTAGATAGAGTAAGCTAAGAAGGAGTCTGTTCAAATATACTTAATAAAAAGAAAAAAGAGACCATTCTATCAGTTTAATTTAAAAAATGGTAAACATCCAACTTCTATCCAATAATATTTTTCTTTACAAAGATCATTCTGGTCTTATACGGATTACTGCAGTTTGGTGCTTAGCTTGACTGTGCTTCTTATTTCTTCATAAAATGAAGGATTAGCAGATGTACTGGTGGGAACAACAGAAGCTGCCAGAATTTCTCTCCATTAGAGTAGTTGAGTTAGTATTGGCTGCAGTATGAATTTTTTATAGTTCTCTAGTTCAGTCACAGGCCAGATGTGCACCAGTTCTAGAGTTAAGAATAAAAATTATCTTCCTTGCGCTGTGTGTTTTTAAAGAGATTGACACAGACGTGGATAATTTGAGCTTTTCATTATAAATATCTTTTAGAAATCAGAATCAGCATAGGTGCCTCTAGACTCTTCTATGCTTGTGGAATAACATAAACAAATTAATGCAAAGGAGAAGCCAGGTAATTCCCTCACCTTCCCAGACTAAAAGCAGAGACAAAGCAACCCCGCCTTTGTTATGAAATCTCCTAGTTGTGGCCTATTTAAGAGTTCTATTAGCATTCAGCACAGAGACTACTGAAGGAGCAAACTATTACAATAATATTTTTACTTGACATCAAAAACCATTAATTTAAGAACTGCAACGTGTTATTTTTCCTTTCTTGGTCTCCAGCTTTCCATGAAGTACAGGGAATTTATTAATCTCTGATTAGTAATTGTTTCAAAGGAGGAATAATATGTGTTGGGGATATGCTATATTGAATATCTAGCGAGATCCTCACTCTTTTCTGTTGTGGGTACTTTAAAACATTTGTCTGAGCAGACTGACTGAATTATTACTCTTCATAAAGTAGCAACAGAAAAAAAATAAAAAGAGAATTTTTTTGGTCTGGTTTGATTTCATACTTGCATTAATAGAGCAACAAATCACAGTGCATTTATTTTTCCCATTTCTGCCAGAATTATTATTTATTTTAAATTATCTCTATCCTAGTCCACACTTCAAAGTAGAGGGATAATTTCTTATATATTATGAATGCATAAACTTAAAAGAGCTCCTAACTTCTTTTGATATTTTTACCTATCTTTACAGTTCCCTCCATCAAATAAAGCTTGAGCCTCCAACTAATGGCTTCATTGCCTAAATTGTCTGTGAAAGGATAATCTTTCTGGTGTACATCATGCAGAGATGTTCAGAGGTTTTTGGGTTTTTTTCGTCCTCACAAACATTTGAACTTGCAAAGAGTTTCTCATTTTGATTTGTGATGTGTCAGGTTCAGTGTTAAAGTTTTTGCTAGCCAGTATGCTTATATTTTTTGGATTTCAAGAGGCACATTGTAGACATATGACTTGCCAGAGCAGAGGTTAGAGATATCTTGGAATTTTTCTGATATCCTTTGCTGGGTTTTTAAATGTGAAAGAAAAAAAAATCAGTATTTTAAGATTGTAAATATAAAGAGACAAAAACGATAATGTTAGGAAGGTAGCATAAGGCATAGATGGTCAGCGGACCTTTTCCACCATCCTCTTACTTCATCATCTTGTTAGGTCCATTTTCAGGGAAACTACTGATGGTTAATATGAAGGAAACTATCATTAGTGATGCATTTACTTTATTCATTTAAAAACACACACACAGTCTTCAAATACGTTTATTTGTATGTGGTTGAATGTTTATATATTTGTGTATATATTTGTAGTCGTCTCACTGATGCGAACATGACTGAAATTATTTAGTTTTTTTAGTTATTTAGTTATTTAGTGCCTGTGCACATCAGGCATTGACTTGAAGGAAGTTATCATGAAGCCAGTGGTTCTCTGAGGTCTTTTAACTGGGATGGATTTACTTCTCAAAAATCTCAGCCCAGTCCTAGGAAGCAAAGGTGAACCAGCTCCATGCAAAAACTCTTCCGCAAGGACAACTCTTGGTCGTTGCCGTGCAGATGAGTACAACTGGAGCAGGTGTTGGGGGTTTGGACCAGATGACCTCCCGAGTTCCTTTCTAACCTCAAGCATTCTCTGATTCTATGAAGTGATACTTTACATTCTGCATTGAAAACTACCAGCTAGAATGCTTTTTACCTAGGAAATAGAGGATATTGATTATTACCAATATAGTACCTTCAGACTCATAACAGAATTTTCAAGCAAAAGCTATATTATGTTGTATGATTTAATTTCAATTATATTACATTATATTACAATGCTATGTAATCAATATTATTTGATAATGAAATGCTGAATTCTTTACTAAGTATTTCAGAGACTGATTTTAGCAAATCTAGTAAAAAATCTAGATTGTATCTAGAATCTAGTAGAGGTGATTCCCAAAGGCTCCCGAAGGGAGCTAGGAGACTCTTTGAAACACCCATGAAGGGAAGGGTAAGTCTTTATCAAATGCTGGTTCTTTATTCAGCCTAGATATCTCTGTGTTCCTAAACTCAGTTTAAGATCTCAGTGTGAAAAGTGCAATTTCCATAGTGCATTACTACTAATACCTGTAGACTTAGATACCTGTGTTTGCAACTAGTCAGTATTTAGCTGCAGTTCAGCAGAAAAATTATAGGAATATCACTGGAAAAACTATGAATCCCTTAGTAGGAAAGGGAAGGAGTAAATATGAAATTTAAAACCAGTAGGTGTCTTAGCAGAAGAAAAAAACACACTGGCATAGGAATCTGGGACTTAATCTCTTCAAAGATGTGTGGATGTTTTTATGTCAAGCTGTGAAATATGTGTCTAATTTGAAATCACGTCTTTCCCCGTCCAACCTTGACCTTGAATGTTTCCAGGGATGGGGAATCTACCACCTCTCTGGGCAACCTGTTCCAGTGTTTCACTACTCTCTTTTTTAATTTTTAAAAACCTTCTTTCACATATCTAATCTAAATTGAACTTCCTTCAGTTTAAAATAATTTATACCTTCTATTGCAGAGGCCCGGTTATGAAATATATGAAAAACTTAAAATAATACATGCCTGAAGCTAAAAAAAAAAATAAATCTAAGTTGAAACTTCAGTGCTGCTACCATTTGAGGCATGTCTAGACCACATAACGATCACACAGGAATTTCTGCTTTGGTTCTGAATGTGTTGGTAGTTCTCACCGACAGCCCAGTTCAAAAGAAAGCTGGTAGCTTAAGTCCTGGAAGCAGTTTGCATGACATTGTCCCCGGGCTAGCCAAAGCTGTGGACTCTGCAGTTAATTATCTCTGCAGATCATCTGGCTGGCACAGCCCATGGTGTTTTCAGTCCTGACACTTCTTGGTCAGAGTTTGGACAATATAAAACTCTCCTTCAGGAATTATCATTGCTATACTTATTAGTCAGAGAATCTGGTGCTCTGAATTTTTGCCAGATATTGTACAAAGTATGAAGCGCTTTACAGGCCGTAAAATTATGTATGTGAATTCTTTAAGAAAACTTTAAAATACTTTTTCCTTTTTTCTTTTTTTTTTTTTGGATCTTTGTTTAGCATGACTGGAATTTTTTACTTTACTAAAGCTGTTATTCCTTCAGAATTGAGGAAACTGATGAAATGCAGTCCAGAAATATGATTGATTATATTTCTTGTTCTTTTATGTGATGAATTAAGCTTGTGCAATCTTTTACTTTGTCTTTCATTCTTGAAGTGTTTCAAGATAGTACTTTTGCCAAGTTACCTGATAAGAACTTAGGTTATTTAGTGGCTGAAGGAATTGATAAAAATGTGAACTACAGATATATGTGCCTCAAACTCCTTGCAGTTACAAAGGCAACACTAGTAAAAAATTTGAATTGAAAAAAATTTTCTTGTTTGTCCTTGATTTGCCAGCACTTGAATGAAGATGCAGTGGTCAGGGGTACAAGTGAAGGCCATAGACTGACTGAAAAATCTGGCAAGAGACTATGGAAAAGGAAATGCCAAAATAATGTCAGCACAGAAAAAAAGAGGCAGGAGAATTGATATGTTTTCCTGAATTACTTGCAGGTTTAGTACTGGGTTAGAAAATGTCAAAACACAGGAAGGAGAACCTGTATAAACAAGCGTGGAGTCAATTATCAAGACACGACAGAAGTCTGAGATGAAAGGACAGGTCCCAATGAGCCATCAACATTTAAATGTTTACTTAAAATGTAAATGTTCAAGAAACTATTAAATTTAAATTTAGTAGACTTCTACTCAGAAAGGTCCAGGAACCACAGAGGACACTTACGTAACCAGATTTAGCTATCCAGCAAGACAGTGTGGGACAGCAGCATACAGACTTGACAGATGTGTACTGTTTGTTACTAGTTTGGATGTATTTTTCCTGTGGATAAATATATCTTGCATTTTAATAGTGCATTTCCAAACAGGAATAATAATATGTATTCAAAGGCCAGATGTTTCACAGGGAAAAAATCCCCAAACCCCTCAAACTGTGAAAGCCACTGGAATGCAAAACAGCTGTAGATGGTATCTAGTTGGTTTAGGTAGAGATAGAGTACACAGTCACCTGATTTCCATTCCAGCTACGGTCAACAGCTTTTAAAGACTGCTTAATTCCTCATATGACAACTTTCATTAGGTGCCTCCCTAAGATGGAATATCTCTAGGATGCTTAAAGGAAGTCAGTGTTGACTACTTAAATGTTCTTGAGAGATGCCCTTTAAACACTGCCAATAAATGGATTGTGATCCAGGAATAGGTATACAGGTAACTGAACTCTGAAAATGTTCTAAAATGCTAGTACTATTTTATGGAAATGGTGTGCAATAATTAAGAAGTCTGAACAGTAATAAAGGAATTAGATAACCTTTGACTTGATTTAGTCTGAGCAGGATATTGAATCCTCATCTCCAAAATGCTGCAGAGTGTCCTGATTAACAGGCCATAAGGTATTGCAGGTGACCCTTTCTTGAAGCAGGATTATGTCGCTTCAGTAAATATACACTGTCGTTTGGTAGCCTAGGGCTAAGAGGAGAAAATGTCCTCACTGACGTTTCTTTGTTCCTTGGAATTTTGGGCACTGGCTTACAACGTGGGGAATGTTTCTCTCTCTAGGTGGAGTTCCAGACATATTCACCAGACTGCAAAAAAACAGAAATTACAGTCTTCTGACGGGCTGCTGTTATGAGAATGAGAAAGAGGGAAAGAGGCACCTACACTGAATATTTTAGCTCTCTGACAGAATCAGAGGTTTAATTGAAGTGGAGGCAATATGATCATCTAGAAGTGCCTGTGTTCAGGTGAAAGAAATGCCTCTATTGGGAAAATAGCTTTCTTTTATGCTGATCTTCATATGTACTTTAAAATCTCCAAAAACTCTTGTAGGAAATTTGGACAGGTGTGTTAGGTGACCTGGATCATTCTCTGAAGCTATGCACCTGCAATTTCTGTTGACTATTATTAAACTGAGTACGATGGCTTCCACATGCAATTTAACCTGCAACAGACTGAGGAGTAGGCAAATGTCAAAGCCATTTAAAAGAATTGGTTTGGACTGCAGCACAGTAATTCTAATACTACCTACATCCACCGTCTTCATAATGTTTCATCAAAACCCTCTTAAGAACACCAATCTGAACGTATGTTTCTTTGCTTAGGTCTCAGTTCTGGATTTTCAGCCTCTGATTACAGCTTCCACAGAAAGCTCTATTATTATTGTGTCTTGATTTAGTTCTTAAGGCTGCCAGCCTTTTCATGGCTAGAATGCAAAAGTATATGATCCATCTATATGAACTAAGCTTACCTTATTCCATACTACCTAAATAGGCAGTGCAGGTGGGGCAATGTGAGCTTTTATTGTGGCATCTCTTTCCAATTTAAGGGTTGGGGGAGTCTAAGGTTCTTCTAAAAATGAGCTACTATCAGAACATTACTATCTTCTCAGACAAAGACTTTGACAGGTTATAATGTCAGCTTTTGACTTGGTTGTTTAACTAACCCATGAATTTTGATCTCTTTAAGAGAATGCTAGAATACCCTCTAAATCCATCTCAACGGAATCCACTCCTGGAGGAGCAATTACTAGATTGAAGCCCAGCAAGTTTGACTTTCTTTCCTTGCTAATTACATTTTTATTTGTTTGTATATAGAATTTCTGTGCTATCCTAATAAAGGCACATGTCTCAGTCTTACTATTTTTATGTTGGTTTAGGTCGAATTTCATAAGTAATTTCTTTTTCTAAAGTACATTTCAGTGGGAAATATGTCTTGTGTGTTGGATTTAATATAAAGCATGCTGCTATTAGTGCTCTTAATTTTGTATGTTTTTGCAATGTTAAACCCTGTGTTTTCAGGAGCATTTCATTAAGCTATGAAGAATTTGTGAGTCTTCATTTATTAATACATTTGTAAGGCAAAAAGACAATACAATAACAAGGATCAACAAAATTGTCATCTATCGGAAGAGGAAATTTCTGCAAATTTGTTTTCTTGTTTCTGAATATAGCAAAATGAGACAAAACTTTTCTAATAGAAGCTGGACTCTGTTTCCACAAAATACGCATCATGCAAAATAAGCATGTTCTGCTTCTTAGAGAAAAACTGTTCCTGTGGGTGACAAGGAGACCCTAAACCTTGTATCAAATTCAACATAAAACAAGAAAATTTAAACATCATGAAAAATTTGTGTCTATTTTAGAAATGATGTAAATGTATAAATTAGACATTCAGGGTGTTAACTCCACTGAAATAGATAATAAATATCTTGACTTGAGTATGAGACAGGACTTAATCCATTTATAATCTGGTCAAAAAATAGATGCCTGTGATAAACTGCAGACAAGCTTGGATTCATATGTCATTCGGCTGAGTGCAAAAAAGAACACAGTTTGCAAGACAAATATATGGGAAGAAAGTAACAGTCAAGAGTGTGGAAGACAAGGGGACTTTCCATCTATCCATAATTTTATTAGCCATTTCTTCTCCTCCTTTTCTTCATTTTCCAATCTCTTAAATAATACTGAATTTTCCTGCCCACTGCTTGCCAGGTTCACCACGAATCCGCTGATCAGTTTGTTCCTTAGCTGTATACAAGTGGTTTACACCATTTATTATATTATTGCAGATAAGAAATGTTTTCTGAAAGACATTACATGACACATAGTTACCCAGAAATCATTGCTATAGAGAGATATCTAGATCTATTTAATCACAAGTAGGAGCACCAGACTTTTATTAATAGTGCCATCTGAACTTTAACTTACTTGACCAACATCTGTATAACAAAGGTTAGAATCAGGGCAGAAGCTACAATGTGGTATTGCAAATGCTGTTTATGAGGTTTCTGGCTCCGAGTTCTGTGCACTGCTGGAAGGTTCCCTCTCAGTTCTTTCGTTTGAGTGATCTTCTGGTGTGCAATGGCGAATTGAGCTACTAAATATGAAGAGCATGCTAAATTCCTGCTCAAGAGATTAATTTCTCCCATTAGTCCATTTTGCAGAAAATATCCAAAGCCAAGACAATGGTTTAAAGAGCATACCTGGGAACTGGCAGGCAATGAATTAGCACCTAATTCTTTTGCCAGCCTGAACATTTGCAGTTCTCAGTGTGCTAGAACAATACCAAGACATTGCATGGATGTTAAATTGGATTAAATATATAATGATTTCATGGAGAGATAAAGCAGATTAATCCTTTCACTGAATCAGGGGATTCAAACAGTTTACTCTATTCCCACAATATTTGAGATTATCTTAACAGACTGCTACAGCAAAAGCGCTTTTCAAAATGTGGGTTAGATTTGAATGAAGATTTTATAGCACAGCACGAATATTGTTTTTTCCTGTGTGATATTTTGTGCCTCTGAGCTTGTTGTGCACTAAGGAAGACTTGTTCTTTTATGGTAAGTCTGGCAACACTGAAACAATATAAAAAGAAAATAAAATGGAAGAGCTTAAACTGGGATCTGGATAATGCATGACTTTTATGTCCCAGTTATTGAAATTTACACTATTTAGAGATTTTGAATGCATTTGTTTAGAGATTTATTTTTGATTGAAGAGTTGACATAGGAAATCCTGAGGAAAGCAATCTATTTCAGGGGTTTATTGCACATAAATTTCAATATTTCAATTTTTATAACTTCAAATTTCAATGAATTGTAAAATAATGGGAGTTTTTCCAAGTTAAAAAAGGGACACATTTTGATCATTGCTTCATCTATTCGAAACGTGTTGTTCAAGTAAGTTTTCAACCAAGATATATCTAAGCAGAGATTGTGTTTTTGAAAAGTCTGCTTCGGGCTCCTCTTTGCATCCAAACTACCAGCCTGGTATGTGATACTGGGGATTTGCTTAGTAAGTGTTTAACCACCATCAGCCATTATGTTTGCTTGGTGAACAGTGCTTTTAGTTAAAAACCCCCACTGCTTAGCTTAACCCTTCTCTGGATCTTGGCTGGCCTGTGACCAGGTCTGCGTAAAAAGCCTGGTTTACAATTTAATTTGCAGATCCAAATCTTTTTCATTCAGCTTTTAAAAAGAAATTTATTTAGTTCATTATAGTAGATTAGAGCTTGTCAAAGGAATTGCATTTATTTCTTTATTTATCATTTCTCCCTCTGATACGGGATAGTTTATTGAATAGAATGATGGTATCTATCATCACTGTTGCATACTATTAACCTCAAAGCCTGAGGCAAAGTCAAAGAAATAAAATGCTCTAGCACATTTATCGTTTGGCATCAAAACCAGGGAGGAAACAGTAAAACATTAGGTTACCTATTCTTAGTCACACACAGTCACAATCCTTAGTTATGCAAAAACTTAACCAACTGATTTTAACAAGATACCTTCTCAGACAGTCCTAATCATAACATAAAAATAACGTTAATAATTGTTATTTTTATTATTTTCTGCTTAGCAGTTTTTATCTTTAAATCTGTTTTAGTAGAGAATTACATCTAAGAGACAACTAATAAATGCTCTCCATTTTCTTTATAATATCAAAAGAGAACATAAATTTTGTGGAGCTGCTGCAAAGCGCAAGTGTAGACCTTCCTGGAATTAGTTTCACATTATCAGCATTTTTTTCAGACTCTTTTTATCCAATTTAAAAAGATTTTAATCCATTTTCTCAGTGTAGTTGTAGAGTCAACCAGCTGAAAGCCTTAATATCTTCTTCATATATCCTTTTGTCAGACCCTGTTCTTTAAATGTAATATTTTTGCCAGGTGCATAGGACATTTGTCCATTGCCACACTGATGGACCTTAAAATTAGTGCATTGTTACATTTCAAAGAAAAGTTTAACATCACAGAAAGTCCCAGTGATCCCTCTAAGACCTTAGCAATGTATTTTATGAGGTACTAGACCAGATTTGCTCCACTAAAAAGTCATACTGCAGACGTAAATTCTCCTGTCTAACTGTTGAAAGACCCAATCTAACCAAGACTTAAGGAAAAATTTCTTCACTGAAAGGGTGTTCAAGCTTTGGAAAAAGCTGCTCAGGGAAGTGGTGAAATCACATTCCCTGGAAGTGTTTAAAAGGATAAGAATTGTAAATATTTCAGGTAATTATTTTTTTAATAAATCATTGATCTAAATGTAAATAAGAATTTTTATCCAGATGTTTTCAAATTTGCATGTTCCTTTCTTTAGAAGACTTCTGAGTCATGGCATCTAGAGTTCTGCATTTAGTACCTTTGACTTATATTCAATTAAACATGGCTTAAAAAGAATCACTGTCATGAATAATCATAAACATGGCTTAATGAGAATCATATTTCCTTTAAAAGAAATCAGTTGTGAAAATAAAAGAAAATTAGTTAGCAGAATAGACCTCATGCACTTTATCATACATCTGAAAGTACAGACAAAGAAAATGTGATTCAAACAGGAAAAAGCAACAGAAGTCAGTGAGGAATCTTTTGCGTTTAAAATGATAACCTCTCAAAATAAATAAAAAACCAGAAGCCTTATTTTTTTAATGAAACAGATAAAAATGTCTACCTAATTTTGGGGATAAGCTATAGTAATCTTGTAGCCTGATTTTTATGATATTCTACTCAAGGTACTTGTCTAGGACTTCATGCAAGATTTCCAACAGAAGTTTTCTAACCACAAAACTGTAGATTTAGATTTTTGTGTTATGTGACACAAGGGACTTTTCAAACTTATCTAAACATGGGGAAACCATGTTTAAAACCAACAAAAGAAATCAAATATTTTCATGTTAAGGAATACATTTCAGAGATAAGGTATCTAAACTGAAGCCACACCAAGAAGTCAGCAAAAATAGAGCCTTATACCTACACTGGTGACATGCTAATCCATGGTTTATATTTGGATGGGTATATCTTTTCTGCATCTTTCTTAGTCTTAAAAATACATTTTTCTAAACTTCTCCACCACTGTGCAGGAGAGGAGAGCAAAAAGGTCTTCCAAGCTTAAAGCTTTATGAGTGCCAAAACCTTTTATTTTTCAGAGGAACAGTTAAAATTGTACTAAAATGAAATATAATTAAGGGTAATTTGATATTTTAAAAAAGTTATTATGTATAAGACAGAATACAAAAAACCCCCCAAACCAAAATATGAGCAAAGTTTTTCTTTCTTGGAATTGAAAGAATTTGCCTGAGAATACCAGGTTTAAGGCCTCAATATCTAGGTAGATCTCAAGCAGAGTTAAATATATTCCCTTTCTTGATTACAAGAAGAGCTGTAGAATGTAAGTGGCAAGAGTCCACAGTTTCATGAAGCTGGCTGGACGCGACTTGCTCTATGCTCCTGTTTCTTTTGCTGCCAATCTGAATCAAATTTTTAGCACCTACAAAGGTGAACTTGGTGAACGTGGACTCTCATACAAGGCTTTGCTTTTTCCTGGAAAAAAGCCCCTTCTTTTACACTTAGAAGGAGTCATGGCGGAATTATTTGGTTTCTGCTTTTAAAATTAAATTCCAGCTTTAGTCCCATGCTTACATTGGCCTGTGTCTGCAGCTGATGGGGTTTCATGGTTTTACAATTTTCTGGCCTTCATCGCTTGCCTTACAGAAGTTTAAGATATCAAATGTTCTTGGACTTGTCTCTGTTTTTTGAATAGGCAGATGTCTTTTAGGTACCTCCGTATACGATTTGTATCTGGCAAGTATTATTACTGTAGGCATATTGCAAACTCTGCCACTGTTCTTAGAACTGGTTAAGAAAACACGTGGTGCAGGACAGCTGTTACCAATATATCAAAAAAACCCCTTAAACATTAGTTGTAATTTCTCGGCAAGTATGAAAGGACTGAGGTGAGGAAAATGGGTAACTTGTTTTATGGTAATGTTGTACAGGAGATGACGGGCTTACTCAGACATTAAGATTTACTAAAGTGACTATTAAATTACAGGGAATCTAGGTCATTTTACATCTAAATAAGAATATCCGCAAAAAACCTTTAATTCCCTTGAGTGTAGTACATCGTGCCTTTAAACTTTTTAATTTGAACTTCTCTGCAAGTCTTCGTGTGACCAACTAAAAAGATGGATTAATAAAATGTGAGTTAATGAAATGGGCCCTGACAGGGTGGTTTGGTGCAGCCCTCTTTCGTACGGATTTGACCCAAATATGTTTCAAGCTGCTGCTGATAAGAAACCAGTTATTAAGCACTGAGTTTCAGGACAGTGCCTGGTAGTTAGGGAACCTTTCTGTGTTTCATTTTACATGGAAAGCTCACACTGTCTTTAGAATAGAGTATCAAAAAGAGGGTTTGTCTCATGACTCCTTGACATCTCTTGTTCCGTTCTGCCCTGTACCAGTTTCTGTGTCTTGTACGTTTAATTGAGCACTGTTCTCTGAACAGCAATTAAAGCCCAATTTGACTTGTTGCTGAGCAAGATGATAAGAGCTCTGGCTGTCAGCACGGTCAAAGATCAACCTTTACCCCATACAGAGCTTACTTCAGCTTCATAATTTATTCTGCTGAAAGCTCCTCTGAGAACATGGCAGACTTTGCAGCTGTTGGTGGGCCTCCCCAGTTGTAACTGTTCTGGAGAAAAGACAAAAATGCAGTTATAGTGTAGCTATTCCTGGAGTTCTTAGTCCTATGTGATGAAACAAATGTTTCATTTTTTAATTTTTTTTTTTTTTTGCTAGGATTTAAACTAGTATAAGATATCATGTAAGCATGTTTCAAAGTTTTTATGTGCAGTTAAGGAAATCAAAGAAACATCACTTCTGCTAAACCCACCACTGAAAGACTCTGCTTTCTTTCAATTGCATATAAGTGAAATAGGGTCTGAAAGACCATTTACATGTAAAAATTCAATTAGCCTGTGACACTTCTTTATGGCATTAAGAGAGAACAAGCAATAAAGCATCTGTGTGCAAAGAATGTCTACAGTATAATGTGTGGTCAATAACTGTGAATTGTCTAGTCATTCCTAGCAAAATGCCTTGAGTCTAGAATTCTCCATAAATAAAGGAGCTATAGAATCCATCACAGACGGAAAAACTATATTAAGTCATCAGTGGCTGCTGAAATTGCCTTTTGCTACAGCTTTTCCAGAACCTTGTCCTAACACATTCTGCTATCCTAGTCATTAAACTTCAGCCATTCTTCTCAAGACATAGTCCCAGAATATAAGATATTCACTCTAACCAACAGCTAGTAACTTCCTACTAACAACCTGAATGTTTATTTTCATTGCCTTTCTGAGTTACTGAGCACTGAAAATTATCCACTGATACAAATATGTCAAGCTTCTCTTGTTATATTTGAGTCATTTGCTGTGGATGACTGAAGTTCAGGCCATGCCTTCTCAAGCTTTGCCTGTTTGTGTGTTTTGTGTTTGAGGAACTTTGTGGTACAACTCTGAGTATCACCAAGTTTTTGGTGCATCTGCACCAAAAAATACACTGAACTAGGGAAACCAGAATGGTTACTCAAACTTTGTGTGACTACCCAAAAACAAAGGCTCAGAATTTTGTTTTAGCTGAGTCAAAGCTTCCAATAAACACTTGTTTATTTTTTTGTTTGGTTTCCAGTCAAAACAGCAACAGAGCATTAAAACTGAAATTTATGAAGTAACCAGATTGATAATTTGTGCATTTAAGTGTTCATGGCAGTTCACATTGCAATTTTTATTGGTTTCACCATTGATTTAAAAAAAAGTAAAATTATGTTGTAGATCAAGATTGTTATATGACTTGGAGAACATAATTTTCTTGTGAGAATGAAGTTTCAGTCTTGAGCTTTAACATTTTGTTTTGTGCACACATTTTAATGCACTTTAGTTCATGTTTTCCTTTTTACTCTTGACTGTTAAAATATTAGTGCCAGCAGCGGCAGAGCATTGCAAACTAAGTCTTTCCTTCCTTCCTTTTGGCCTGATGTAATTGATACTAGACAGTGCAGTGCCAAATAAATACAACTAAAGGAAGAAAGAATAGGAAGAAGTAGATTTTCATTTTTTGGCTAAACTTTAATGTCCTTTTACATATGCTGGTGTGATTGGTATGTACTACAAAGGAAAAAAACCTGTGGGCATTTTCGTTGTAGTAAAAATAGGTACTACATACTAGGAGAAAAAAAAGTATTTCTGCCTGTCTTTTGCATCTGGTATATAAAAGAAGTTGAATAAAGAGCCAACCAGGGTGTCAAAGCTGAATTTTCCAGAAAATCTAGCTTCCTGGTTTTAACATTAATTTGAAATAGAATCCTTGAGTATGAAAGAGTGTTGCCGTTTGTCCTTTAATACAGAAAATCTGAGCTTTCTGGAGTTTTTTATGTGTAACTGCTTTGAATAAGGTCTTAAAAATAGATTCTGCATCTTGCATAGTTTTGTTTTTTGTAATGCCTCATTTATACCTTTTTTTTTTCTTTTTTTTCTCTCTCTCTCTTCTTTTTTTTTTTTTTTGGTCATTGCCATTGTGGAATTCCAAAAGAGACTTATAATTTGTTTACCAGTATCAACCTGCAAAAGTTTCAGGACAACTTTCCTGGAGTAGGGTTTTCCTGGAGTAGGGTTTTCACCCAGTATTCTTAGCCAGATTTTCCATTTCTGTGTGATTCGGTCAAGTTACCTATGTCCTTGCTCTCCACCCCTTTATGCTGATTATCTGCCGCAGAACTCCATCACCCTCAAAGCCTGTGTTGCTTTTGTCCAGTGTTTAGTTTTGAACAAACATGTCAATGTGAAAATTATTGTGCCTCGTTCAAATTAAATTATTTAGTCATAGAAACATATTTAATGACATATTTTTATGTTTTCAGGTATGCTAACCAGCTCCCTGTGCCATTACGATTCAATGCTGCACACAGAGAAAAAGCTCTATTTCTTCTGCTGAAAAGGAGTTATGAGATTCATAAAGCTGTTATTCACGGTCAAGCCCAGTGCAAATGGAGACAGAAGAGAAGAAACCTCTTTGTTGGGGCTATTCATCATGGGCTGGGGAATTTTCCCCCAAGCAGTCCGCTAATAATTTTGCTCAGATTGTGGGTATTTCTGTGTAACCAGGTTGCAGGCGACACAGTGAGTCTCTAATCCCTGAAACAATGTGAGGTCAACCATGTCCCTGCACACGAAGTAAGTGAAGAGCATTCTAAAAACAATTGTGGGCAGTTTTTACTGATTAAAATGGAGAACATATAAAGAAAAAATACCCTATATCATGTTTTAAATATTGCTATGAATGGAGGATAATGGCCCCAGTATAACACAATATTTGAACATATGAGTTGGGAGATGGGAGTATATTTAATTATTCACCAGAGATTAATTGCTCAGTCACAATTGTTCTGTGGATTAAAGACCTTTGTACGTTACTGTGCAGCTAAATATATCCTTCAACTCTACTTTTTGTGAAGTAAAGTTTTATAAAGAGTTTCAAAAGTGATAATAAACAATATGAAAGATGGGTTTTGGCGCAGCAGAAAACATGGAACAGATTTTATCTTAGTATGTAAGTGATAGATAAGGTAAATCCAAAAGTATATTATACAGCTAATAAAATTGTAAAAAATTGGGATTTAGTATGTTTTTGGCCAATAAAAGTACCAAATTAACAATTGCAAATTTTAATATTTTTTTTTAAATGTTCTTAGAAAAAGTGATCATTGTTTAAATACTGCATATTAGAGAACTGTCTCAAATATTCATTATATTGGTGAAGATTTGGGTTTAAATTCTATTCCTGCTTTTCTCAATATAATGTGCAAAAATGTTTTTTCCTTTATGAAAATTCATTCAGTAAGATTACCCTAAAGAAATACTGTAATTATCATTTGGGTAATTCAAAGGAAGGCATTCTGTCAAATATTACAAGAGATAAAAGGTTCGGGGTCAAAACCTAGTTACTGACAACAAAATAGTACCCTGACATTAAAATTAAATTAACAAGACTATGCTTAGATTGTTTTTTATTATGACATCAGATTTTTTTGTGTCTAGCCCTTCTTGTACACAAACAATAGCAGCCTCTAGTCCCAAACCACTTACCTGGTAGTCTGCAGCTCAAAATTTTTCAAAGTGATCATAATGAAGTAATATAATTTTTTTCTTGTATCGTTATTAACAAAAGTCCAAATTAATCTTCCTCAGCCTCAGGCATTAGCCTGAGATACAGCCACTGAAAAAGAATTAAGCTGGCCCTCAGTATAACACTTCCATCCTAAAACAAGTAGGATAAATAATCTTTTAGAGAATTGTAGCTTTCTTTTTGTATCAGATGGAGACTCCCAAACACCTTTGTTAAGACAAGTCAGTTTCAGATGGTCAAAGTTAAGAGAGGTGGATCTCTTTTGAACCATGTTGCACCTTGATTGTTTTCTGGAATATCTTCTAGAGGAAGTCTAAAACAAAACCACTTCTTGCTTGTAATGCCTCAGCCATGCACCCAAAGTCAGACTGTATTCCTATATTTGTGATTCTACTTTTAAAGTTTTAATGGTAAACTAAGATTTTTTTGCAGCTATTTTTGGTTGCTATTACATTGGTCATGGTTAGAACCCTTTATTATTCCATGATTAGAACTTTGCATTTTGATCTGAAGAAAATCTCTTACATCTGCCCAAATCTTTTTCTACAAGTTGAAAATCTTTCTTACTTAGCTGTTAAAACCTAAGGTTAAAGAATTGATTGTAAAGTTCTCCACAGGATTAGAGGATTAGACCTGTTGCATGGAGGAGGTTTTATTTATTCCTATTGTTTCGTGGTTTTGGATGCGTATCCGTTCAATGGTTCTTGACATTACTAAGAACATGCGTATGTTATGGGATAGAAATCATGCACTTATTTGATTTATCCATAGGTGCTGATGATTTGCATTGGAAGTTCAACTGCCTCTGAAATAAATATTCGAGGTGCTCCTACATTCTTGAACTATTGGATCTTCAATATTATTACTGTCAAATATTCTTACTGGATAATATTTCTTAAAATAATCCTAATAAGAAAGTAGTAATCATTGTCTGCAAAGTCTGCTATTATTATTGTTACTATTTGACACATTTATTCACTGTGTCTACACAGAGAATTTAATAAAGATCTCATGTTTATTTCTATTTTTCAGGATTGCATTAGTAGAGGATGAAATTATACCCACTCTTCCTTTACTTTTTGGTATCTAGAAGATATCTATCTACTGGAGTCTCATCTGGATACTTTTCTGTAAATTATGGTGAAATTCAGGAAGATTGGCTTTGGAAGATGCAGCAAAATTTGTCATGGTGTCACATTGCCCATTCCTTCAGATTATTCACCCCTTAACAATATCAAAAATGCTGCTTGTAATAGTTTTTGACTGTTCTATTATAATTTTATACCTGAAGCTCAGCATATACCTGATTTGTTTTCTTTCTTGAACTATTATAGAAAAATTTCTGTAATTTACTTCTTCCAAAGACTGGATATGAGAAAGTTGTCTAATGAGAGACACTTTTTTTTTTTCCTAATTATCTGGCATCTGCTGACATGTGATTATACCTTCATTTTCATGTTTTTATTTTTGAGCATCAGATTTTGTGTGACACTATGAAGTCAGAAAGGTGTATGAGGTTTGTTTTTTGGTTTTTTGCTTTTTTTTTTTTGGTTAGGCTTCAATTTTTCACGTGAAAAATTGGACTACCAAAAGGAAACACCTGCCTTTGTCTTGAACACCCACGCTTCTTCAGCTCTGCAACATTGTTCCACTATTTCCCACATTTCCAGTTTGTAGAACACCCAGCTGCACACCAAGGTCAAGACTTTGCTAGGACTCGGAACACAACTTGTTGTTTAAAATAATTAAGACATGGATGGGCAGCCACACCAACATCCAACATCACATAAAAGGAAAATGACAGCACATATGAAAACATCACTTCAACAGGATGAAGAAAGAGCTGTAAGCAGATATATTCAATTTTGAATGCATTATTTATAGACATGCAAACCAGAACAACGTAAGTTATTCTCACAGTTAAATGATACTGAGTAAATCATCACTAGCTGGTCAAAATTTCTCTGGAAAGTTATTACTGTAGATAAGACAATAACTCTATTATATGTGTTTCCACAAGCACTTTACAAAAGGAAGTTTTCTTTTTCCTACACATAAAAGAAGCTTTTCTTTACATGCAGTAATCTATGTTAGGTAAAGAGGTGTCAAAAATTACACGGAATTAGTAGAGAACAAAGGTTGATATAATGTCAAAGAGAAGAAAAACAAACACAACTGATCTAAAGTAAATATCCACCTTTTGTACTGCTGCCCAATTATCGGAATGCCTGAAACATAAAATTAACAAGAAAAGCAAAGTCCCTTGAAAGTTTCCTGGTGATCCTGCCACAAGCACACAACGTGCTCGGGCAGGTTTGTTCTTTCTGTTTTCCTTTTTTGGGGCATCGATGTGAAAAACTTGCTTGAATATTAGAGGAAGAAAGGACTTTGTGCAGGTTCCTGTATTACAGTTTTACCCTTAAGCAAAATAATTATGTTTTTTACAAAGTTTCACCATAATAATCTAATCAGTCAGCCAGTCAAATTCTCTAGAAACTTCAGGTTTTAGTGAACATATTTTCCGTAGTAAAAAACATGGGTAAAATATTCTATGTAATAGTTAGCTGAACTCTGGTTTAGAATTATGCCATATATAACACATGGGGGTTTTATGTATTTTTTAATCATACTACTTGTGTTACCATCTACAGCTGTCCATACTGGCTTAGGTTAAAAGTTATTTAAAGCGTTTTTGTTACGAGTATTCAAGTTTCTTTACCCAGAGAAAGGTGAGAAATTCAAGTGAACTTGCCAGTATGTGAGACTATATACTTATATAAAATATATATATATATTTCATGTTTTCAATTTGAGTTATTCTCTTCTGTCTTAAATATATAAAAGCCTGATTTATGCTACTTGTAGTTATTCTGCTGGACCCGCAACTTTCGGCGTTAACTCATAAATCAAAAGATCGACATAGCTGTGTCATTTTTAATAAAGGTCTGTTTATCAGAGGAAAACTATGAACAGAGGTTTTTGTAAACATTTTGTCCTACAAGATGTTCAATATGTGGCTGTTTTTAGGTTGCTTACAGCTATAATTTTCTACCTTGTTATGTTTCCCCATCCTTCTTCGTGACTGCTTTTAAAAATCTGTTCACTGTTACACTACACTGGATGTAGAAAAATAATGAACATATCAGCAATAAAATATTTCCTGTAAAGTCTTAACTTCTGAGAGTAGTCCTAGCAGCCTACACCGTATATTACAGCAGTATTTTCAAAACCACCTAGGTATCATGTCAGAGACTTTATTTTAGTATCTAGCCTACTCTAGACTGTATCAGAAGGCTGGCCTACATTAGCCCTCTGTAGACACTTTGGCCACAGCAGAGAAGGACAAGTGACCAAACAAGATATCAATAGTGGTGCATCGAACAGGGCAGGTGAATCACACCTGTGTATTTCTCTTCCTGTCTTTAAAGAAGCTTAAGTTGACAAGCTCTGCTGCAGGTGTCTAGACCATAGGTGGTTTAAGTTAGATGTAATTAACCCTACTTCTAGCAACATCCGATGTGCTTGCTCTCCTCACAGACCCCAGAATTTGATATTCTTGGTTCCTCAGTCAATCTGAGTGTACAGGAAGTGGACCCTCCATTAAGTTATTCTGTAGTTTGGTACTTATGCCGTAACATTTGCAAGCAAGAGAAGCAGGTGTGGGTATTTTCCTCTCTGAGATAGGAGAGGAGAAATGTACCTCCATTTCTTTCTTCCTGGTGAATACCTCAGGCACAAAAGTTTCTTGTGAAATTCTTCTTTCTTTCAGGAAAAAAAAAAGTAATCTAAATCCTCACGCTTAAAAGGAGGAATGCAGAATCTAAGCATAAGGAAGGGTTTCAAGGCTGTGGAAGCCCAGTTTCATGGTATTCTTTATACTTACTCAGGCATGATGTCTCTGGAAGAGATTTCTACTTTGATGTTTTCAACTGGTTATTTTAGAACAAAGTTTATTGTGAAACCCATCCCAAGAGCTTACCTTAACCTACTTGAGAGAAGCACTTAGGATGATGCATTTGGCTGTGAGATCTTGTGCCTAAAGTTTCTGTTGGATATGTCTTCTCGGTTCCAACCACAGGAAATTAAGTACCCGAAAACCAGCAAGAACATGTGTCTAAATGAAGATCTGATGTCACACTGGATGCTCAGGAAGAAGCAGAAAGCCTAACTGATGAATTGCTAAGTCCTAGGCTATGACCCAAAGCTTTTATAAAACCATGGAATAGTTTGGGTTGGAAGGGACCTTAGAAATGATCCAGTTTCAACTCCCACTTCCTCTAATCCAGTCAACTCAAAACCCCATCCAACCCATCCTTGAAAATTCAGGCATGGGGCATCCGCTACTTCACTGGGCAACCTGTTCTGGTACCTCACCACTGTCACAGTAAAGAATTTCTTCCTAATATCTCATCTAAATCTACTCCCTTTCAGGTTATAGCCATTACCTTCGGTCCTGCCTCTTTGGGCCCTTGTCAAAAGTCTTTCTCCAGCCTTCTTGTAGGCCTCGTTTAAGTACTTGCTTCAAGTTCTTTCTGCCCCCAATGATACTGTTGCCAGGGTATCAGGGTGATTGAAGCATATCTATAATTTCTTAGGCAGAGTAGAAATTAGCATGTCCTCATGACAATATGTCATGTACAGTAAACAATTTAACTGTAACATAGCTCAGGGATATGTATTCAAAGGAAGTTTGAAATATTTGGCAGGCAGTGAATTTCTTTTTACAGGCATGGAAAAGGTTATTAGCTCATCTCAAATATAAATACTTGCACCCGGTAGCAGAGCTCTATTATGGTACTAGGCTAGTCCATGTCATTTAGGTAAATAAGGAAATTTCAGACTAAATATTTATGTCAGAAATTATGGTGCCATTTATAACCCTATTGTTATTTTTAGCACATTGAAAACAATAATAAAAACCCAGGATTTAATAGACTTTAACAGGCAAAGTAAGAAGCAAGAAAGAGGGATTTTCTTAAGAGGCCCTGATTTCCTTAAGGAAACCATTCCTTTTTCCATCTTCTCACTGGCATAACTTAAGTAGCAGTATAACCTGTAGGCTTCCAGAAAGCATGACCTTTGGGCTCTGCAGCCAAAGGCTGCCCCACTTCATTTTCCAGTAACCACTACATTATGCTAGGTGATCTGCCACATTCATTTCTGTCTCCTCTACTGGTAGTTACAGAGACCTTTTCAACAGAACTGCTATTGCCTAATTTTCAGAAAACTTCTGACTTCAGTATCCCCTTCTTTGGTCATCACCAATGAGAATCTGCAACAATGAAGGCAAGGGAACTGATTTAATTAGGTACTGGCACAAATGAAAATGTTACAATTTCTTTTATACATAAAAAGTGAAGGAAACAGGTATTCTGCACATTAAGATATTTACCTCAAGTGAGGAGAAAATTGACTGTCCTTTTTCAATACTCTGTGTGATAACGAAAGTCTTTTGTCTTTCTGATGTGGATGAAAAATATTTTGAAGTTGGTCCCTGTACAGATGCTGTAAGTAAATTCAAAAGCAGATATAATCTAGATTCACACATTTGAAAACCTCTAGCAAAAATGGGTGATTTCACTAGTTCAGAGAAGATGTGAATGGTGAAGTGTCAGTTTAAAGTTAATTTCATATTAATTTGTGTACACATAAGAGAAGTTCAGAGAAGATTTTATATACAAGGTAAAGCATCAAATTAAAATTAATTTTGCCCTTGAAGACATGTGCTGCTGATTTTTGAAGGCGTAGAAACTCTATTCTCAAAATAGCTTGAAATTCTTATCAAGAAAGGATATTAGCAGCCTTCAATTTTAGCCAGTCTTTCCTCTCTCTTCTCCAGGTTTCCTTTATCATCTAACATTTGACCCATACTTATCAATATGTATTGTAAACATTTAAAGCTTGTCAACAGAGAAAATACAGTTGTAATGTAGGTAGAGATAAATATAACCTCACAATTTGTTTCCCATGATCCACCCATGAGCAACTTGTTTGAGGTTTGTGGTTTCTTCCTCAGAGAAAGCTCCCTCATTGTCTTCAAAGAATGATTGATTCAGTGAGCTGAACTAAGGACAAGAAGTCACGGGAGAGGTCTCTGCCCCAGTATCGTGGCCTGGAAGAATGATGATAGGTTATCATTTCCCTTTTGTTGCAATGAATTCAGTTCATGGATATGCTACGGATAAACATCTAACAGGAACCAATCCCTTTTAGAATTGCTCTCAGACCTGGCAGGCAGAGAAGTCCTTGAGATTGTTGTGAACCGTACAACAGAAAGTCTGATGTGCATTTCAGCATCTTAAGTAATATTTGAAGAATATGTCAAAATGTCATTTAACCAGGGCATCGTAGAAGAGATGAACATTTTAGTTTTGATCTAGGATTTGATTAGTGAGCATTAATTGCTAGGAAAACATATTCTGTTTAGGGGAGTTGAACAAATATAAACCACAGTTCCTTTATCTCTTTGCTTTCAGTTCTCAGAAAGAATTGCCTACTGCTCTGAAAAAATCAGTCAAGCTTAGTGGTTGCTACAATAACTATACAAATACACAGAAATATATTAACGTTGTTATGATGAAATTATAATTTCTGATATCAGATCAGAGGGACTTTTCCCACCTTGTCCCTTTTTCTGCTTATTTTGTTTTTGCTATTTGTTACCAGACTGGAAAACTAATAAGTTTTCTCCCCCACAATAAGCTGTTCAGAACTGATTTGCGGTTCAGTGAGGATGTGTTTTAAACCCGTGATGAAATAGTGCTTTCTCAAACGTAGTTTAACCTCTACATGGAGGCTGGTGACTGAGGGACAAATGAAAAAAGTACATGACTTAATGCAGCCTCGTGATCTTTGCCTTTACAATGCCCTTTTGTTCTATAAGTTTCCATGTGGGAAGATTAGGGAGGGTCAGTAAACAAAAATGTCTTTGCATGTCTTAAGAGATCTAAGTGCTCTGCCTGTAGAGTCAGCAACTTCCCATTGAGTTTCAAATAATCTGAAAGAGATGAGTTCCTTTCACAGCATGAAAATTCTGGCTGAGGCAATGGGTATTGTCTTCTGATTCCTTACACTCTCAGACTCACAGCAATGTGACTGGGCCACCTGGCTAGTGGGTGTTTTTGCCACTTTTGCTTCTTCAAAACCAATCATCAAGTGCACGTACTCATTCCAGGCAACACATTTCCTTAGCGATACATATTTACTTTATAATTTATAGAACATAGCAAATGTTTTGTAACAGATTCAACTGCAGAAGAACTGTAGAGCTGCGGAGAACCAAGGAAGAATTTGAAGGGTTGTGGAAGAGACATATGGTGTAGGGGATGCTGTCCACAGACTATGATTTGGCTTTCCAGCTTTAAATTTTAAGGAGGACAGGCTGTGGAAGAACATGCCATGGGTACATGGCTCACCCATTCTGTTCTTAGGAAATTATGTCATGAAGCAGCTTCTGAAACATGAAACTTTGTGCAGAAGCAAATTTATAAGTCTGATGGTGCAGCTTAGCCTTTGGCTGATGTGAAAATTTCAGGATCAGACCTTGAGAAGATAATTTTCGTTTATCATAGATTGATAAAAGTAAAGGGTTAATTTGCTACCTGTACAGTCTCACACTATACACACTGCTAAGACAAGCAGCTGTAAATAAAACAGAAGTCCAAAACCCACAGGCTTTTAAGGTCACCGAGATGAGCTGTAAGATACAAAGGGATGTTCAGTTCATAACAGAGAAGCTTTGGAAGGAATTTGGATACTAATAACTGAGCTAATGATGTGACTGTTTATTTCAACCATTTACAAACACTGAGGATTATGCAATGCTCTGACATAATTTCTACTAGCAGCTGGAAACCTCTGCTGAACATCTGTGTGAAGTGCTGTTCTCATAATTCATCTGCCAAAACCAGCTGAATAAACTGAAATGAAATTCCAATTTTTATTTCTTTATCAAAACTTGTGTCCTCTTTCAAGGCAAAATACTTTTGTGAAAACTCTTTCAGCAACTCTTTGTGTCATTTCTATGACTCCTAACATTTCTTTAGTTACATTTTGTCTCATAAAAATGTAGAACACTGGAACATGTGTCACTGCGTCAGATTCATGAAATGCATTTGGACTAGCTGTTATTTATATGTTGGCAGCTTGCTTTGGAATGATTGTTTGCTCTTCTCGGAGGCATGGACAATTTTAACCAGGGGCTTCAGTTCTGAAAAGGCAAAAATGGTGTAAGGACTTGTATATAATTTTAACTTTCATTAATTATAAGGGCGAAATGGGAAAGTAGGAAACGTGTTTATCCCTTTCATTACACCTACGAGTGTAAGTAGAAAAACAAGGTAACTAAATGAAGGAAAGATTCCCTTTCCCATAATCTAAATTTGTTCTGGCTAGGTGTACTTTTAGACGATCTCCATTGATCTTGACCTGTATCCTGAAGACAACACGAAATAACACAAGAGACAATCTAATTTTCCAGATGGAGGACGAAGGCCTCTGGTTCTGAACTAATTTTAACTATGTCCTTAGCTCTTAGTTTTGGGTTTATTTCTTCTAACTTACGTCAAAACAGATTAAGAGAGTTGAACTCTGGAACCGTCTGTTTCTGCTCACTGACTTGAGCAGCTTGGAGTGACTACTTTGGATTTACACATGTTCCTTTCATGTATGTTCCTAAATTTGAAGCCTCATCTTCCCATGTTTAATCTCTTTATATTTCAGTTCAATTGTAAAATAGGGATTATTAGGGTATAATATAAGTGCATTTTTGTGTGTGAAATTGTGTGTAAAAAAGTTACACAGATTCATTTTAGGGGTGGGAAGTCCCACAAAAAATCATGACCACTCAGAGATGAAGACACGCAGCGGGCAAAGGACTTAGGTATTTACAATACCCACTTACTTTCTTTTGAAGAAAATAATAAGAAAGAAAACATCTATAAGGCTTTCTGCAGTGGAAATGATTAATTTCCTTATAACTGAATAATGTAAAATTGTCTATTTTTTAATTTCTAAATGCTATTATTTGCAGATCCAATGAAATCTGTTTTTTGGAATTGATTCTTTCCTCATTTATTCTACCATTAACATGGAAGCTAGGGAAATTAAGCTATATAAAATGGATGTAAGTGACAGCAGAACTGGGATTGAGATTAACTCTGTGATCCTGTGATTTGACATACACCTCTCCCTCCACTGGTGACAAATGACACCTTTGGTCATAGGAAAAGCCACATATCTGGTATATCAGAAGACAACGCTCCATTCTGAACTGATAAGAATGTCCAGCTCTGTGCAATAGGTTTTACATACACCCTGACCCAGCTGCTTTTTTAGAGTCCTTAATTTATAAGTCTTGTAAAGTCTACTCTGTGTCCCAAATAAGCCATTAGGTCATCAGGATGTATAATTTATTAAAGTGCATTCTGTGAACATGAAGTTCATCCGTGAGGATATTGTGTTTCCCAAGGAAGTCAGAAAGAAATTTGCCAAAAAGGAACTAAGGTTAAAAATTCAACAGATCCGTCTGTTTCTCTTGAGTTCCTCTAATAGATATTTCTGAACAGATGTGAGACAGAAGCAGAAAGAAAACGTCCAGTGAAATGCTGAAGTGAAGGGTAGCAGTGTAGTGAGTTGCACCTCTAAAATGAAAACCACTTCAACTAGAATGAAAAAAAACCCAAATCTCAGTACCTGGCAGGCTAATGCACTAAGACACAAAAACCCAGATGCACAAGAGGATTCAGCCCTTACAACTATTTCGTGTTCAAGATTCTCAATTTCCACACCTCAGCAGTACCTCATGCTCCTGTCATATGTGAGCCATTCGGAACTTGCTGGAGTGTTGTCTTGGGAATTCTAGGCATCCCAGGGCACACCCAGAGTATGTCGTATGTCTGTCTTTGATGGGTAGGTGTCTCCTACTAGCTGCTCACGTTATACATCATACTTAGTACAGAAACTGGTTTGTGCAAAAGCATTCAGTCTTCATTCTCTCCTTTACTCAATAACTGACTCATTGGAGTGTTTACCTGAGCTGTTAGAGGTGTTATTCCTTACAGTCTCTGCGCGACTCAATCTGGACATGACATGTCTCTAAAATTTGGAGTAAAAGAGGCTTGTGAGTGCTGATGGGTGGGGAAGGAACAGGATCTCCTTAGCTCTTCTGCTGGATCTGTTTTTCTTTACATGTATTAAACATGCATTGGGCCGAAGAAACGCTGAGAATTACTTTGGAACCTAATGAGAGGGAAACTCAGCTGGCAGTGGGAGGAACAGTTTAAGAGTGCCTAGTCCAGCAAGAAAGTTTTTACAAAGTAGAATATGTTCAACGAAGATGAACCTGGGTTCTGAGTCTCTAACAACACCAGGGTCAGATCTTCTGTGTGAGATATCAGAGCTGGAAGGAAGCACAAAAGAAAATTTAATTTGTATTTCTTCACGTATCACATCTTCACGTTTATCTAGTGAATATTAGGCTTTTGGGAGAATTGGAGAAGGCATCATAATTTCTTTCTACAATGCTGAATAGATTTATTAGAGAGGGCCATATCAGGTGTATGTCTTGGAAGGACTTCACAACACAAAATCCCAAACACAAGTAATTGTTTAACTTAGTAAGAGGTGTAGAATCTGTTTTGCCTTTCATCCCCGTATTCATTACTGGCCAATATGATAGCTCAGACTGCTGTCTTCTCTGGGAAATCACCTTGTAATTTCACACAGGCAACCCAGGCAAACGTCATCATGCTAAGCAGCAAGATGCCTGGAATATGGGGGCTGCAGTCCTTTTGGGGCATGGCTCCTGTGTGATTAAAAGCTGGGAAATGCTGTAGTCCCTTTTCTCAGGACTACCTTCAGAGAGGTTTTGAGCATAGGCTTTTAGGCCACCATGCTATGAGCTCAAAGTGCTGTCTAGCTTGGTCAGTTGTAGGTACTGCTGCAATCCTGCAGACAGCAGTCCTTAGTCACCAAAAAAGACAGTATTAGAGCAATCATTAATAGCACCATAATAATTACATGCTTAATGAGGCCTTAAATGCCCTATTGTATTACAGCTGGGGTATTTTAATGGGAAATGGATAATGTCTCCACTGCCTCCAAACAGCCGACTATAGGGTGTAATTTTACAATTAGCGTAAGTTAATAATACATGTCGCCACTGCAGCTATGATGAATGGCACTGCCTTTCTAGTAATGCTGGGCACATATTGTCACTCTTCTATGCCAGCAACTCTGTGACTTCATGGACAGTTTGACAGCTCCCTGATTTGACTCTGGGTTAGTTTTCAAGCAGAAAAACTTCCTTATCCAGCTGCCAAAAGCTTATTTAATCATTTGGGCAGTATGGTGGAAGAGATGGGATTCATGTTTGGAGTGACAAAGTATACAAAGGCTGGTTTCCCACCAGACGTATTCCCTTATGTGAAAGATTTCTGCAGTGAAGATAAAATGATGATACAGTAGAGATGATGATTCTCTGCAGTAGAAAAAAAAAATCTTGTTTTACTTATCCGTCCTTAGAGCCTATATCTGCAGGCACTCTCAATGTCGAACACTGACTCAGCAGAAATCTCATATGTGTCATCCAAAATCTGTACTTCTTGAGATGAGAATCCTACGTAAAGAAAACTTCAAGGAATCTTAATCATTTCTCAAAGTATTTGATTTGGTAGCCCTTGGAATAGAAGAAAAATCACTTTTGGTTATCTTTCAACCTCAGTAAATTCAAACAGAAAGACAGAATATCAAATACACTTTATCTTGTATACACAGTGGAACATGCCAGCTAATAACAAGAAACAGATCATGACCCTAGAGTAACTCACCTCATTTAGAGATAATGGACTACAATAAAATATAAACAATTTGAAATGCAAGTGAAATGCAGACTTTGCCTGTGATGACTAAGAGCAGACTAGATTTATAAAGCCATTTGGAGCAACCTTTGCTGCATATAATTTTGAACAGCTCAGCAGCATTAGAAACACTTGATAGCGTAAGTACTAAAATGTTATTGCTACTTGTAACCAAACACCTTGTCTGAATTTAATAGTAACTTCCTAGTTATCCAAATATTTATTAAGGTTGGATTTGACAACTGTTCAGCATGAAGTTGTTAAGATAAGTTTAGTTGAAGAGATTACTAAGATTCTTTGCCCATCTTTCTTCCTACGGCTGCAGTGCAGTGCACTCATTACTTGAAATTGATTCATTTTAAGATCACAGGATGAAAGATGCACCAAATCTGTGGGGATTGTGTTGTAAGTAAAATGAGTGGCATTCTTTGGCATAAAAAGTTTTGAATGGCAGAATGGTAGTAAGAGTGGGAAGTTCTGAGGGGTGAACTGTACTGTTGGTGTACCTTTGCAGTACTACAACAAGATTAGCTTAGAAATTGTTTTGAAAATAAATTAATGAAAACCACTTGTTTAGAAAATAAATTCTCTATTCTTTGAGGGCCTGGTTTTCACAACATTGACATATTTCTTACATGCTTTCCACGCTAACCTTATTTGTCCCCTGAGTGGTTCAATCTCGCTTTGGTTGATAATGATTCAGGATGGGGAGTGGAATTTATTTGACAGATTATCAGAAATGAAATTAACTGATTATTGAAAAATCAGGTATTTGGACTATGGATTCTTCAGAGGATGTCAGTTCTATGACTATGTATTTCTACAGTGCACTCAGTCTTCATATTAATATATTAATAGCAATGGCAAAAGTCATGGTTTTGTCGCAGGCTACTACCATTCTTCTTCCTGTTTGTCCCCAGGTAAAGTTGACTCTCTAGTAGCAGTACCAAAGCAAAATTGTTTATTCAGAATTCTCTAAGAGTATGCAAGTCTCCTTACAGAGAGAACTAGAGTGTTGTTGTTAAAAACCAGAGTGCTTCATATAACTAAGAAGAGAATAAGTTGATCAAAATAATACTTCTACTACTATACAAGTACCTAAATAATATAAAAATAGTAGAGACAGAATTCTGAGTAAGAAATGTAGGTGGAAAATAAATAGTTTTACACGTTTTCAAAAAATGTGAACAGTGTCAAAATACAGATGTTAATTCCAGCCTGATTTTAAAGACCAATAACCATGAAAAGGGAAAAGAGAAAAGGGAAAGAAAAAGGAAGGACAACTTCCCAACAATTGTGGAAAAACTTCTTAACACCTAGCAGCAACTGGCCTTCCACGTATCTGCTGAATGCAGCGATATGTATAAGCCATAATATATACATATATTTGTATATGTATCTATCTATATCTCAGGTCATGTTGAAAAATTGTGCATCTGCTTTCCTGTGTTTATGTGTGTAAGAAAAAGGAAGACAAAAGAGAAAGAGAGAGAAAAGACTGAGGAGACATCTTCCTAAACTTATTCAGTTGCCCTTCAAAACAAAGGCTCAACTATTCTTTAAATGTTTTAGGTCCATCTCATGAATAGGTATTATCTTGCCTATCAGTTTCTCTAGGTACATCCAGTTTATTTTGTTTTTACTGATCTGTTAGGTACAGTCTAAGAAATGAATACTCTTGCGGTACTGATTGAATCCCTCGATACAAATTTCCTTTGGCATAGTGGTTCTAACTGGCACATGAATGGTGTGGTCACTCAGGGAAAGCAGATATGACCCCAAGCTTACATGGCACACAGCATACTGAAACCCAGCCAAATAAGTCAACATGGTGCATCAGAAAAATTAACTGATGAAAAGGCACTTTTTGAAGATGTCTTAAGAGCATTGATTTTATTGTACAGGATTTGCAATACTTAATAAGCGTGTTCACATGCTCTGCTTCTGGACCATTTGACTTTCAGAGAAATTTGAATTGCATCAGGGGAAAGAGAGCCTGGTTTCCTGTATACGACCTGTGCTTTGGTCTGTGTGGTAGCACTGACAACAGACGAAGCAAGTAAATTCAATTAATGATTTCAGCTAAGAAGTGGAGACAAAGGCACTGCCTGCTTGTTTAAAGACTATAGGAAAAATATATCTGGAAGTCTGAAACAAGAAAGGAACTAGACACTATTTGCTTTGAGGGCTGTCAGGCGCTTTTCCTGTCTTTCCCTTCTCTTACATTGTTTTTGCCTGAGTTACCAGTTGGATGAGCAGGGTAATTAGGAGTGACACGCAGCCTGTGAATGTAGCCAAGTCCTGGAATCTGCTGCTGTTCGTGTCATGGAGCGAGGATACAGTCAGACAAGGAAAGTTATTTCCTGCACTTAACATCTGATCAGTCATTTGAAGTGTAAACATGGCTGGAGGAACAACAACTGCTAGAAATAAATGTACCAGAAGAGAATGGTCCTGCTTCTTGTTTGGCAACCAGCTGCTCTTCTTAGAAGCCTTAAAGGTGAAAAAATCCTAATAATACATTTATAATACTTAAATTGGGGGTACATGAGGTTTGAAAATTCTCTATAAACGTTGAAAGTAATGTAAATTATCAGGATTACTAGCACCTGCAATTTTGAGAGCTTATTCAGCTACAGGTTCTGTCCAGATCCTTGTCAGTGGCTTGCTCTTTGATATATCACTAAATCATTTATATCAGCCACAACTTTTGGCATTCTCTGATGAAGAATAAAGGTATGAGTTATGTGAAATCCCCTGGCAAAGCATCCAGAAGAATCGTCATTCAGCTCTTAATGAAAACTAATGAAAAACTAACTGAAAGTGTGGAATTTGTTTCACTGGCATGAGATGTTCAACCATGAACTAGTTACCATGAACTCTTTGGGGTTTTTGGGGTTTTTTTTAGTAGATGTGGGAAATAAGTGCTTGTAAAGTGATTTGTCTGATCTTAGATGTTTATTTTAGAATATGAATAATTGCTTTCATGAGGTTTCTTTCTAATGAATTGTAAGAGAGTTCAGTCTGACTGTGAGATATTTTGAGCTGGTTGAGAGGAACCTGACCCAAATCAGTCTTGTCAGAAAAGGGAACTAGGAATCAACCTTCTCCATTCTTAAATCCCATTTAAAATCCCTTTAAAAGTTATAGAATCACAACAATAGAGTTCACCAGTTCAGTGGAAGAGCAATATTGGAAAATTCCATTATTCTCTTGCCGTGCGCTCTTGCGCTGTGTAATCCCTTTCTTGAATTGATTAAACTTTCTCTTAAACAAAGATGAAAGGGAAGAAGGGGAAGATTTCCATTCAAGGGAATCTTAGGAGGTTTAACAAGAACAACTGTCAGGTGCTGCAACCCCTGTTATCGACACGGGCTGGGGGATGAACAGATGGAGAGCAGCCCTGCCAAGAAGAATTTGTGGGTGCTAGTGGGTGAGAGCCTGGATGTGAGTCCAATCTTAATCAGTTCTGAATGTGTCTTAAAGATCCATGGAGAGAGAGTATTCTCAGTTTGTTGCCTGCTCATTGGCACAAAGTTTGGAGACAAAATATGATCCTGTGTTAACCCTGAGGAAAGACTTGTAGTCTCAAGTCAAGCTGAAGATCTGGCAGTACGCTATGAAGAGACAAGAAAGCCAGGATTTTAAAAGCTGACCCCGGGAATCAATAACACTGATACTTGATATTTTTTTCTCTCTCTGTATTCATTGAAGCCCAAGCTTATATATTGTCAGGGGCTGAGAAGAGAGCAAAAGAATTCTACTGTAAAAAAGGGACTCCTTCATAAACAGAGATTGGTTCAGTCATAGTGAGCACTTTTTTCCCTAGTAAAATCTGAATTCCTTGTGATACTTTAAACATTCTTTATAGACAAGTCATATCAATTGTATTTAGTTGTGATTATCTAAAAGGGTCTGGTGACTTTAAATGTAAGTAAGGAAAGTCAATATTTGGGGATTTGCCAGAAGTCCTGTTCAAACAAAGGATTTATTCTCTAATAAAGTAGCATGAACGTGAGTGTCCAATTAGTCCATAGAAGCAATGTTAACAACATAAATGAGTGCAATAAGACACAAAACCTGGCAACACACAGGTAAATGGCAGCTGCACAGTTGTTGTGAGTTATCCTATCTCACTTTGCTGCTGTTGCCACTCATCTGCTGGTGGAACTAGTGTGTAGGATTCTCATTCCGTAAAAGACAAAATCAAGGAGCAAAGTACAAATTGGTTATGAAACACTAAATTCTCCTTAATTCTGCTATTCGTATTGACTCTGTTTCCCCAGGATGCCTCACTGGGTGAGTTTTAAGTCTGTAGAAAAGTGAACCAGATGCACATCTGACCACACAGACAGAACACCAACACTCCAGTTAGTCCTGTGGCTACCGGAGATAACCACTCAGAGCTCAAAAGAGGTATTTTTTGCTTCATGTGGGTGTATGAGATCTAGTCAAGTTTAGGATCAGACTCTTTGTGTCTGGCCAGAGAGACCTGTCTATTTTTCTTTTCTTCTCTCTTTCTTGTTGGCCTTTATTAACTCCCTGTTAAATTTTTTTACCAAAGCTTTTCATCCATCAGCTTCTCTTTGGATGAGTCCCTTACAACACAACAGTATGACATATTCTGCTTAATGAAGTTTATAGAAATCTGTGGAAAAGCACTTGACTCTTTCAGATCTAATCCGGTTTCTACTGAAGCTTGAGTCACAACTTTCATAGATTTGGTGTAGCTGGGTCAAATGCAGATTTAGACGACTTTAGTTCATACCCTTGAAAAAGTCAAGGCAGACGCTGTAGAAGCAGTCAAAACGCCAGGTTTCTCCATTGGATCAAAGCAAATGGATGGTTGGTTGCTACCATATAGGAGTTCTTATGCAATCAGATGGAGACAAAAGAAAAGAATTGACACCTACCCCAGAAAAGAGAAAGATGGGGGTGGTGGAAGGGAGATAAAGAACAACAATGATGAAAGTACAGTGAAAATAAAGACAACAATGACTGCAGGGAAGAATGAATAATAGTGACAGCACTGTTAAGGTGCCCAGGACAGGTGGGAATTGTGCCACTGAACTTCACACAATAAAACAATGTAAAGAGGAAGTAAGCTCTTTATGAATAATGAGAGACAGATCCACTGAGATCCTCCAGCTGCTTCTCACCAGATCACTGATGCAAAGCAGACGGACCTTTATCTGGAACAGTTGGTTACAGCAGGTTTAGAGCACATTTGTGTCAGTGGTGCAAATCAGCTTTTGGCTTCTACTTTCTCTGCATAAACCATCCAGCCTTTGATGTTACCATCCAAAAATAACCAAAAACAACTTCATAAGATTGCACCTGGTTAATGCATGGTTGACTCTTTTTTTGTGTTTCATTTTCAGTTGTCTTTCACCAAATGACCACAGATCTCAAGTGAGAAAGCAGGAGAAGGAGGGAGATATGAACAATTTAAGAACCATTAGAGATATATTATTTTATAAAATAATCAAGTAAAGGGGAGCTATAGGTGAGATTTTATCTACGGAATTATCAGCAATGTATGGAGTGTGGAGCACTTAGAAGGAAATAATTCAAGCAACTGGCCTTTAGAAAGATTTTTGTTGCTTTATTGAATAATAATATTGAATAATTTATTGTTGCAAATATTCTAGTTTAAATGCTTGCTATTTATTTAACTGGATTTATTTTAAACTTCCAGTCTAGAATCAGATGTTCAAGCCGAGGTCCTTGCAAGGTAATTTCCCTGTCAGGAAGTCCCGAGCTAATCCTAATCATCAAACAAAACTGCAGTACTGAGAGCGTGGAGAAGAGAATGCAACTTTGGAAAATGTTTCCTCCAGCAATTAGCTGAGAAACTGCCATGGAAAGTTCTCATCTCTGTTAAGTTTCCTTGGCCCCATCTTTTCATTCCAGATGTTCTGTCATGTTTGCTCTGACTGCATCTGCACTACTAAGTACAAGAGGGCCAGGAAATGAGTTCAAGCACTTTACCCCACTGTGCATCTGCTAGGCTGCACTCTGCTCTGCACAAAGCAAGGCAGATCTTGCCAACTTTCCAAGATGAATCTGCTCTACCAGGGTCTGCTCTGCTCCTGAGCAGGGGATGTGTGTCAATTGATGACACTTAGATCAGAACACAGGCTTGGTCTCTGGATGTTATTTATTTAGCTGTACAGCTATAACTTGCGGGATCAAGATGCACCCAGAGAAGTATGATGGAGATAAATATATCATAACAGAAAGACAGAAAATTATCTTTTTCTTGTATCATCCACCAGCCAAAGATAAGCATAAAATAACATATCTGACAACACTTGTTTCAGACTCCTCCACTTTAAGCCCTTTCACCTCCATCTGGGCTAGAACCTTTCTGGAGAGAGAGAGATAGAAAGACAGTGAAAGAGCTCATGTACTGTATCAGTGAGGTATTTGAAGCTAAAAGCAACAAGTAGGAAAAAGGACCCTTTTTCAGAAACCATTGTTGATATTTTCGGCCCTGATCCAATTAACAGATAGAAGTTTCCTTATTTTTTTGCCTTTACTTCTAAAAATGAATGGATGCAAAAAAGGTCTTGGGATTCTCACAGGATTCACCATCGAATTCCTCGAGTTATAATCGTAAGCCATTCAATTCCACTAATACATCAAGGAGGCTGGGGGGGTTAATGGTCTAGTACATCCAGATTGCTTATTATCTGTTTCAGGGAAAATTGGTGGATCCAAAATGCTTTAAACATTAACTCTTTTTATGGCCATTTATCAAAAGTTTACATGGCTAATGTGTCAAACCAGGAGTCATTTTGTGATGACACAATGCCACAGCCTTGGAAGGAAGGAGGGAAAAGCAGCTTCTTCACCTCTTCACCTTCCTGCAGTAACTGCCTCCATGCTCCCTCTGCAGTTGACTGCTGTCTTTGTTGCAGTCAGCAGGAACTGGTACCAATATTTAGCTGAAAAGCAAGACTGTAAACCTATGGGGATGCAGTTATATGAGACAGGCTGAGCCTGTGTAACAGCTTACTGCTGCTGGGAGGAACTGGCCTGTTCCCTCTTCAACAGCTTTTTCAATTATTTCTCATTCTCATCTGCTGACTCCTTCCCTCGTCTTTCACCAACTCTCAGCTGTATCTGTCCCTTGGACTCCATGTCTTCTAGCAAATTATATTTGCCCAGGACTGTACTCTGGCACAGAGACCAGCTGGAAAGAGACAGCACCCTCCCCATCCATCACATTCTTGAAAGTTCCAGCAGTTGGTGGCCATATACAAGCTGCCTATGGGAAATGTTTTCAGGTCCATGATGGTTTTGCAGCTGTTCCTAGGAACTGTTGGAAGAGAGGTTGTTAACCTGGGCTAAAACCATACTGGAGTCATTAAAATAATTTACTGTAGACAGCATAAACAATCCAGTTCCAGTGCCTTGGAGTGTTTCCTGGTACTGTTCACTGTTTAATATATTATCATTGCTGTAACTCAGGGACTTGATGCCTCGTAGTGACTTAGTAGGAAACCAGCTCAATCAAAATGGAAGAAAAAGCCTTTTGCCATCAGCTCTTTAGGTACCAGGCCACAGAGGTGGGAGAGGGAACAAGGTTATAATTCCAGGAATAGAAAGGGAGAGATGGAAAGAAAAGTGAAGACGGACTTTTTCAGTGTCAGTTTACTATGTCTTGTCTAACTCTACCCTCCTTAACAGTATCATTAGAAATGTATACATATAATTAGAGGTGTATACAAATAAATGTGTACAGAGAGGGGCTCTTTGTCCCGCAGTGATGCTGACTAAAGAGATTTGCAGCATAGTGCCAACAATCCACTGCCATTTCTCCTGAGGTTTCTACCCCTTTGGAACTGCCATCTAATTTGAATTTGTTAGAAATTCCCAAGTTTTTTTCCAACCGAGTCTGACTGTTAAGACAGTAATCTAGTGCATTTCGCTTTAGTGAGAGCTCACACACACAGTTTAAACGGCAGATTGGAAGAGGTGATAGCATTCACTAAGACAAGCAAAAGGAGATGACCCTCCTTTAACCTCTTACTGTGACATATCTGCATCCAAAAGAGAGTGGTACACGGCTTTCAGAAAGGTTTGTACTCTTCTCTCTGAGTCAACACTTCGGCATTCAGCAGCAGTGCCACTGCATTAGCACAGGCAGCCCCTGGCCTGGGACACAGATGTTCAGCTGGACAGAGGAAAGGCTGCAAAAACAGTCTTGTATACCTGTATAAAACCAGTTGTTTGGGCTTTTTTAATCTTTTTTTTTTCCCCCGTGCTCAGTTTTTCAGTCTCGGTCACCACATGGTCACGTAAGAAAAACGATCTCAAGTCAAAACTTCTAAATCTGGCATTGCTTATAGGTCTGTGGGTTGAGGTTTTTGCCGTGCTGCAGGGTGATCCAAACGCTCATTATAAAACTGTTCCCAATTATAGATATATTCCATGGGTTTTAAAATAAACTTTCATCCTCATACAAATACAACTAATAAGAAGAAAATAAAACCAAAACCTTTGAGGTTCTCAGTGTTCTGGGGAAACACTTCTTAAGGATTATTTTGTAGTACGTACTGTTTAAAATTTCTTGCCAGATAATTTATGCTGGAAGCTCTGTGTTCAGTCATTCTATTTCATGTTTAAGATTTCCTCTAGTATGTGAATATAAAGACTCGCACTCCATATCTACTCTCTAATTTTTTTTCTCCTGTAACAGATTTTATTTTTTCGAAGGCTGGTGTAGAGTTTTTTGTTTTATTTTTTTTTTTCTTCCATGACAGATTGCAGATTTTAGGCTAGTAAACTCATTTCTGGAAGTCTAGAGCATAGAAGTCTTGAGATTTGACAGTTTGGAGTGAACCTGTGAAAAAAATATACTGCTTAGCAGGGTAAGTCATGCAAGTCTTAGCAGAATTAAAACAACCTTTCAGGCACACGTGCTCGAGTCTCATTAAAGCAACACTCTCATGTAATTTAAAGCACCTCTTAATTTCCATTCATAAGATCTGACTCCTCTGCCCTTGCTTAACCAACTGTTCTAGTTCAAAGTTTACTAGTAATTGCTATTGCAGTTAGAAGTTGTCCTGAGTTGCAAATTTGCATAATTTTGGGGGAATTCTGTTTTGTGTTGTGGCTTTACAATTATAAAAAAGCAGGAAGCTTCCTTTATGTGCATGTTTAAAATACAAAGAATAATTTTTGTTAATGGAAAATGATAAAAAAATTTTAAAAAATAAGATTCAACGTCCATATTTTCTATTGTAAATAATAGAATCTATTTTAGGTTTATACTCTGCTGCTTTGACAGAACATTAAGTGTCAGTTCTATCCATAGGGGTCTGAATCTAGTTTAATAATCCTCATTTCTCGTGAATTAGTGGCAACCTAGTGTTTAAATAAAATAATTTCCTGAGATTGTCTCTGACTTCAGCCTTGGAACGCCTTCTTTGAACTAATGTGTCTCAAAAAAGCAACCAAGCAGATGCACGGATCTTGTGGTCTGGGAGCATTCTGTTTTAGTGGCCCCAGTTGTGAATAAAGCAATAAGCAGATGTTTTATGCTACTGTCACAAGTAATGCATCTGCTGGGGGGTGGTACAGAAATGCTTCAGGGTTTAATGCAGTTTGATTCCTTCCTAACTCTCATAGATCCATCAGCTTCTTTCCTCCATTGGCTGGTGTTAATTCTGTTGCTTTTGCTATTTTGACTGCTCTTTCTTCCTTGGGTATCTATGTAGGAAAATCCTCAGCTGCTGACCACCTGTGGATGCATTTATCCTGGCAGTGAGTGGCGTGAGAGGAAAGCAGTATTTTAGATGTTTTGAGTATGCTAATAATGTAACCACCCAAATATATTGCTAGATCTTCCAAGTTGCCTGCTATGGCACTACACCTATGGCACCTGCAGCCAAGTATGGTGTAACGCTGTCCCTGAGAGCTGGGGGACACCTTAGTGCCCTGAGAAAACGCAGGGAGGTACTGAGAAAGCAGGGGGGGATGTCAACATCCTCTGGTGTGGTGTCTCCTCTTACAAGAACTTCTATCTATAATGGACTAGGTATCACAGGTTTAGTGTAATGTTACTTTAAAGTGACGGAATTTTGGATGTATCTGCGGGGTGGGTTTAAAAGGACCCAAATGTAGAGCTGATGGTAAAACATAACTTCAGTTTTTGAGGAAATGAGGAAGGATGGCAGGAGGGAAGACAGGCAGGCAGGCAGCCAGGCAGGCAGGAACGAAGGAAGGAAGTCCCCACCCTGCTCCGAATCAGATTCCAAAGTCATTGATGTTGTATTTCTAGTGGAATGATATAGTTAATGGAACAATTTGATCTCACGCCATTAAAACATTTTTACTTAATCGAAGTGGACTGTTTTAGAAATTTAAAAGGCATTTCCCTTTTCAAATTGTAAGGGAAATCAACATAACCATATAAAAAAATTCCATTCTGACAAGAATGTTTTTTTTAAAAACTCTTCAATGATTTCTAGATCTCAGTGAAGCAAGCTTTTAATATACCTTTCCTTCTCGTCTAGTAAAGCATCTGTTTCTCAGAAGATGCTAAGCAAACCAGAGTTCTCTTGGAGTGTGGTCCCAGGGTCATTGTTTTTCTGATGGATTTGGATAATAAAAGTTCTAAATGCTACCTGCTTAGCTTCCTAAATTAGCAAAGATGCATGGGTACTGTTATGCAAAACAACCTCAGTGGACCACTTTGAATTGTTTGGGTTAACTGATAAGAAGAAGCTGAGGGTCTTTAGTTAAAGGAATCGTTTCTGTGGACTTCAAGTGGCAGCAAGAAAAGAGAGGAGTAAATAGTAGTTAATGGCATGAGAAGTGTGGAGCCAAGAAGTCTCTCTGTACGAAAAGCAAGGGAAAACTATCTCCCCAAATAGGGAATACCTTTAATAGGTGAACCTTAGAGGAACAGACTATTCAATCATCTACAAAAAGACAGACAAGGAAGTGACAGGCAGATTAGCTAGTGTCACCCATGGGGCTTAGAGAAACAAGGCTGGAGGAAGTGGAAATGAATTTGAATTTGTGAGTATGCAAGAGATGTGCAAATTTATGAAGATCTCACTTTGTTATGCTGATGATGCAAAAGAGGACATTTTATTGGCGTAAGACTCCTCAAAGAGAATCAAAGTGATTTAAATAACCATTAGTCCTCTGAGTTCCTATTTATATTCAAAAGGAAGAATCTAATCTAGCTTTATTTCACAACAGAATGTTTCACACTTCTTTCACACAGTTATGTGTGAATTATAAAGCATCCATGTCCTCTTCCTCTGCAAAATGCACAACAGCAGGTGTATTCCACCAGAATTAATAATGTACTACTGAGTGGATGTCCTCCTTGCAAACATCTGCACAGGAAGAATGATATTTTATTAAGGGTTGGAGCTGGGATAGACTTTTTATTGAGTCTGAAGGGCATCTGCTATAATGACTCATGGATCAGCTTTAGTGGCTGACCTTTCATTTGTTGGAATAATGCAGGCCAGATTTCAAATGTTGCTCATGTCTTAGGTCAAGGCCATAAGAAGTTGGTTCTAAATTCTAAGGAAGCAACGCTCTATAATCTTGGCTAAACTTTGATTTGCATTTTTACTCATTGCCTAAAAGTAGAATTTGAGGCATGAAAATCAGAATCTAACAAGGAAAAAAAAAAAGCATGTATCGATCCTTCTAAACCAAAATTTCAACACAAAACTAGCTAAGTGATCTAAAGTAATTGTCATGTCAACAGCTATTATATAGCTAACATAAAACGTGTGGTGATCAACTAAAATGTAAGTTTTTGAGCATGTACATGTTAACAGAACAACCTCCTATTTCTGAAATCAAGTTGTGATTTTTTCTTGCTCCCTCACCATCTGTCTTGTGTACATTCATCTGCCTGCTAAAGTATTTCAGTTTAAGGAGTTAATTTTTATTAGACAGGCAAGTCTGATTTGGAATTTGATTCTATTTTTAGCAGTCCAAGCTTCTGGAAAATGAATGCTTGGCAATATGTGTTAATTGAAATCATCAGTTCATAAACAACATTGGAATTTTAGATATGTCAGACCCCTGGTTTGAAAAGCAATGTGCTTTTGGGAATGCTGGAAAATACAGTTCAAAAACCGCAGGGACATAATTAATTTTAGTGGAAGATTCTTATTGCTATGTTATCTTTCAGCATAAACTAATGTTGAAATTCTGGAAGATATACTATCTTTAGGAAAAATGAAGTTCAATTCCTACATTACATGACACAATGCAGAACATGAGCAGCTCAATTAAAATGCCAATTGTTTTTTAAAGGGCTTTAACTTAAAATGTAATAGGGGTTGCATTTCTTTTTTTCTAGCACATTTTCTTCCTTGAAAAAACTGAACAGATCATTGTAGCTTGCTTTATTTGCATAGGCTTTCATGGGAGTTTGCATACATAGAATTTCATAATCAAGAACTATAGCAAATCTTGTGCAGAATTCTGAGCATGAGAATGGGGAATCATGATGAGATGCCAGAGTCACAAGGAGCAGAGCAGCAGAAAAATGGGGATATTTCAGTTGTGTTAGTCTACTTCTATTCCTGGTCTGACAATGAAAGCAAAGATAGTTTCCTTAAGTCTGTCCTCTAAGTGGTGAGGATGTGTCGGGGAAAGTGGAAGTTCGGTTAATGTAGGCTGGTGATAAACTGCAGTGATAGGAGAAGGTAAAGGCAGGGAAGATCATCGAGGAGAGGTTATATTTCAGGTCCATGACTGTGGGCCCTGATGACCAGTTTTCACCCTCCCTGATATCTAGCAGAAAGAGGATTTGCTCAGGTTTATTCTGTCACCTTCTTTTCTCTGAGACCAAGATGAAATCTTGCATTTGCGACAGATTAGCTGAAGCAGAAAGGATATTTTCCCTTCACGGCTGAATGTCCATTTTGCAGGGAGGGAATCTAGATTAATGTTCTGACAATTTAGAAACCAAAAATAATGTAGTCAAATTCATAGAATTTCATTGTACCTCAATTTGGAATTGGGAAAGGGTTAAAAAAAAGCAGAAGACAGCAGTTATGAATCCCTATTACAGGACACTGAACTTTTCTACCAGTGCTGTGATGACAGAAATCTCTCACAGAACTTCACTTGACCATCATGGGGAAAAGGGAGACTGGGTGCCAGGAACCGCCTGGGATCAACGTGGGAGAGGGATTTATTGGAGGAGCAAGGGTGAGTAAGAGTAATGATAAATTTTGTCTGATGCGCTGCCCAGTGTTTCCAAGAGGGTTAATAAAATTGCAGGTTACTTAGATGATGATTTGTGCATCTTGTCTTTCCTAACGCAGGCCTGAGACAGCACGCTTCACTTCTCAAAGCCCATCCACAGAGAGACTGTGCAGGACACTTGAAAGCAGTGAAGGAGCAGCCCATGCTATTCTATTGCTTTCAGAATAACTCTCTTAACTCCTGGTGTAGTTTGGAGCACTGAGAATGACTTAATTTGGATAATGAAAGAAAGATCTTGGTTCTTGCTTTGCAAAATCATCTTTTATAGTCAAGCCGCCAAAAATAAGACTGAAAGTGAATCAAGCTGTACATATCCATTATACAAACAAAAAGGGATACACAACTAAAATGTGCATTAGGATTTTTTAAAAATTTGATTAATGCCAAAAATTTTGAGTGGATATAAAAAGCTAGCTTTTTTTTTCTGTGAGAACTCTTAAATTTGTAACTTTTATGGGTTTTTCTCCTGAAGAAAAGCCAAATGAAAACCAACAGACTGCCCCCATTTTTAGGGGGTGTGTGTGTTTTCCTGCAGTTTTCCTTTCATTTCCCTTTTTCTCCGTTATTTTCTTTGACTGAAGAGGAGTGGGCAGCCTTTCATTTTCTTTTGCCCTCTTTAGTGACCGATTACGTTTGTAAGGCTAATTTTGCCATTAGAAGGATGACATGGTGAAACACCTTCTGGTTGCTTGAAGCTGGGGTCATTGCAGAGTTCAATAACGCTTCCTCATTATACTGCTCTTAAGGCACACCTAGTAGGCCAACACTGTGTAAAGCAGCTTTTAGTGACCTGCGTACTGGATGCATAAGAGGGTGTATTTACTATTAAGTTATTTAGGGAATTTGGCTGTGTGTACTATCTATTTCTCTAACTAAATCATAGAATTTCAGATGTGATAAAAGATGTGTCTGTCTCTTAAAGGACCTTCCAGTGCTGAAATTTACCTCTTGCCTACCAGAGTCCGTACTTTATTTTTTTGGTCATAGTTTTCTTTCTGTACGGTTATTTGGTTTGTTTTGATTTGTTTTTAAATTTTGTGCTTATTTTAGGACCTCAGATCTAGATAAGAGTTCATCACATGCTAAGCCAGAGTTTATTACATGCTAATTAAAATTGTAGTGTGCTTGTTTACTACATCTGTGGTGGTATACAGGGTTTGCTGTTTGTGTTCATCTGTTAACCTCTGCTAAGTCTCTTTGTTTCCTAGATCTTAGGAAACTGTAGCCGTAAGCCTAAGAAGGAAGCTGTAATCCCTAGAATTTAGGAAAGCACAGTACAATCTAAATTTTGGTTCTGATCTCCTTCTGCAGTTATACCTGATTTGAAACTGTCCACATTTGACAGCAAAACTAAACTTGAGCTAGCCACGTTAAAAACAAAATGAGCTTTTGAGAAAGAACTTGATGGGCTTTGAAGTAGCACTTTGAAATAGCACTTTTGTTCCATACTGATATTATGAATTATGAGCATAATTGCAAATTTCTAAATAAGTCAACTAGATGGCTACATGTATATTTTGGATGCAGTTATTTGTTTGTGAAAGTGAAAGACCTGCATTTTGTAGGAGATGATCATGAGGTAATCCTTCAACTGAATTTATGAGTATTGCAAAGGAATGCAAAATATGACAAGGATACAGAAAGATTTTCATATGGACATGAAAACATATCTCCTGGACAGATATGAGAAAAATAATCAAACATTTCTCATGAGATTCTTATTTAAAGCCCTCATCAGCATTACTCGGGATTTTATCCATCTGCAGACCTCCGATCTATCAATGGAGTCAACTCAACATACATAATTCTAGTTGCTGGTACATGCATATTTAAAGAAAGTGAATGAATTAAGGTGATAAGTAATGCTTGTGCCTTAGCAGCACTTCCTATTTTGCAATCACTGGACGAGATAAGAAGTGAGATAAAATCTGCCACTGAAAGAAAAAGCCTTTCCTTGTGAAAAAACCCACATAATATCCCAGTAGAGAAGTCCCATTCTGCCTTCTACACTTATTTTGTGGGGTTTTGGGTCTTCTTTCATAGTTCTTACTTTAATGTGTTTTCGGTGCAGGAGTGGTGTTGCTTGTTTGAAATTCAGCAAAATCATGAAGCTGTGGTTGGGACACCTTCCATGAAACAAGTTTAATACTGCTGTAGCTTGGTTTATAAGGCCCTTCTGAGGAATTAGCAGAGGATAAGAGATACTGAGCTGGCTTTGGGAATCCAGCATTCTTTTATCAGTGTTTATATTCAGGGCTGAAAAACAAACAGAAGAAATTTGTTGGAATTTGCTATATCAGATTTCTAATATACCAACCTGCCAAGTGATTGAATGCGTGTATGCACAGCAGAACCCACTCCACTGTTCATTTATTCTAAGCACCGAAGATGAGCAGACACAGAAAACTTTCAAGCTGTGCAGAACCACGGCTTCAGAGGTGGTGACAATTATGATAGAGCATTTCCAGAGAATGTGCAACTTTTAAGTATTATTTGTGCATGGATACTGAATGAGTTTTAGAATAGGAACTGGGGAAATGTACTATGTGGACTGCTGTGCCCTGAAAGCTCAAAAGTAATCCTAGCGGCCTAGTTAGAAAACAGAATTCTAGAAGCTTGACTGATTTGAAGGTTTGCTAATTGCTATAATATAAATGAGAAATTAGAAAGAAATTAACTTTGGCAGAGTGAAAGGTGTTTAATCCATGAGAATTTTCTTTATAAAAATTCTTTTTACTTCTGGGTGAAGGAGATGTTCTAATGGGACCTTTGGGATGCCGAGCTGTTCTGAGGCTGATCATTTTGACAGGATACTGGCAAGGACACTAATGATATTGTCAATCATACATAATGTAAATGTAAACACAATAGTATTTAAGCAGTGAAAAAAAGTAGCCTAAATTAATTGTGGTACTTATGACTACTTTTGATCATGTCAGTTTGAAAAGAATATGCAAGTGAAATAGTTTTGATTATAAAAAAACAAGTTTGAAGAAAGATTTTTGATCATTCTCAAAGACAAAACACTAACCAAGTTACCATAACCTTTTAGACCAAGAGGTTTTAAGTGGAAGAGGAATAACAAATAGTTGACATGGTTTTGTTTTGTAAGAATGCCTCTTCAAGTCTAAAAATACAGCAGAGCAACTTTTCTCTGCTGATTTCTGCCTGAACAAGCCTTTTACTTCCTAGAATATTTTTAGCATGACAGATCACAAACAACTTCAGGAAAAGTAGCAAATTCTAATTAGAATTGATCTGGTCTGACAACTGAACAATGTTAATTGGACAGGAGAACCAAGTTTTTGCACAGTTTACTGACCAAAATTAATTGCACAGCCCACAGCAAGAGTTCTTTTTCTCTTCAAAGTACTTATTTCAACATCTTTTTACTTTCTTTTCTAACAGAACTTGTCTGTTTTATTCTTTGTTAAATGGGGGAATTATTGTTGTGAGATATCCTTGCACGGCCTAGTTTTATGCTGTCTTACCAAGTGAAGCAATAAATTTGGTGCTGTGGTGCTGTTTGGGTGCTGTTTAGTCTGTGGCTTAACAAAATAGAATCTGTTTTCATGCTTGTCAGAATATCACAAGAAGATGAATGTGTACTGATATTTTACTCTGAAAGGGTTAACAATCCCCATCACGTTCCCATTTATCAATAAAATTGGTTATAGAGAATTGTTCTTTACTGTCCATCTCAACCAAAGGTACTCTGGCTACACCTTCTGGCAGTCAAATTGTTGCAGCTATCTCTTGGTGACTGCTTTATTTTGTTACTTTTTCTACTGAAACTCCAAAAATGGTCCTGTTTTCAATGACCCAGTGTGTGCCATGGTCAATTAGAAAGGAAGAATGAGAAACAGAACTTTTTGTATCTTTTTTTATTTCTCTATTGCTTGCTGTGTGAGGTTGCAAGTTGCAAAGGAAGCACTTGTTTGTCGGAGCATTAAACAGAGCATTGTTTACTTTCACATGAGAAGAGAGAGACTGTGGTATTAGGGTAATGGAGGAGATTTGAGTCCCTGTCCTAACCTTGGTTCGAGGAAGTTATATTCTAAATTTGAGCTGGTCTTGGAGTCTTATGAGGAGTAAAATAAATCTTGAAGCTTTTTCTTGAGCTATACAAAGTCAGTGTAGCTGTCCACTGGATTGTTTCCATGGGCTAGAGCTGAGGGAGACTTAGCTGAAGATGTAGACTGTTAACACTTACAGTCTGGTTTGCTTGCCAAAACACAGTCATCATGTGTCATTTGAAATCTCCAAAGGTGCTAGGGATAACACCACAGGGCTGGCAGATCTGATGTGAAGCTTATGAGAACACATGCTTTTCTGCACTGGCAGCTGAGGGCCATGTGAGATCTCAGATGAATCAGGACGATAATGTGTTCAAATCAGTCCTATACCCAGTCTGGTGAAAGCATCTCCATGTTCAGAGATAACATATGCAGAAATTCTATGTTAATAGGAAACTTGTGCATGCAGCTTTCACTTTCAATATTATATTTTCGTGCAGCCTTAAAACAGTATTTACAAGCAGCACAGGCAAAGATAAATGCGTAATATGTATATACATATTGTTCTGTACCCTTAGCAAATCTTTTTTTTTAAGTTTGAAGAACATAACATGTTCCACAATTTGGATTAATCTTGCATTCTCCTAAGAAGTTAAAAAAAAAAAAAAAAGCCAGCAAGAAACTTCATTTATTTCATTCATTTTGCTTTACTCATCATATTGAGGAGGTAAATTTCTATAGCTACTGCATTCAGTATCAACTGATTAAAAATGGCCTTAGCATAATATTTTCTACTTTCTGGTTAATCTTTTATTTCTTTAGAAATAAAGCACTTTTCATTTTTATACACAGTCACGCTGAAAGAGTCCCAAAGAGCTATTTTATCTGTGTATCTTTTCTTAGGTTAAATTTAGCTGCAGTTGCCTGTAGCCATCATCTAATTACTGATTGGCCCACACTAGAAATGTATTATTGTTTGCTGTGTGTGGAAATAGCATACATTCCATGTACCATACATTGTTGGGAATTCCTAAAAAGTTTGTGAAAAATGAGCACAGAGATTGTACTGGAGTATTGAATCCTCTTTTTTTATCACTTTCTTGTAATGGTGAGAATTAAAACTTTCTAAGGAACTAATAAGGATACTATTAAATATATATTTTTTTCAGACCAGATGTATTCATTCAGTGTTTTTTTGGCTGTGATACTAAAAGAGTTATATTTGAATTCTGGACAATTATGTATGTGAGAAGCAACTGAGTAAAACTGTGCAGTTTATTCCATGCTTCTATTATTCCATGCATCTCAAATAATCGAAGAAAAATTTCGGCTCAACAGTAACTGACTCTGTTATGAGCTTCCTGTATAAGAGGGTCTTTAAGGAAGATGAAGCAAATATTAAAAAGTAGTACATGTAGAAAATATGTGTTCAATATTGTGTGTACTGTCAGCTGTAAGTTGCTTGGAGATGGTTTATATTTCATTTTGAGGGACTGCACAGAGATTACTTTACTAGGAGCTGCATCTACTTGTACTGTGTAAACCTCCAGATGTTGCTGTTTCAGTGTTTTTAAATATTGTGAATATAAAACAGTGATTATCTCTTGGTATCATTTTTTATCTTTTTTACAACTGAAGTATCTTAAAATGAGAAAGAAATAGTTGTGTTTTTTTTAATGAGAGAGTATTAATTTATAATTTGATGCTCATTTTTCTACGACAGTCATAATTACTTGCCTATGTTACAGCAGGGCTGTTGTAATCTCAACTATTTTGTTAATGCCCTCAAAAACTTTTGATATTAATACAGATTGAAATGGACCCTGTCTCTTGCCTCCTTCTTTCCCAACATGAGCGCTTTCTTCCCTGGTTCTAGTGCTGTTTGTGTCCATTATACTATGTCTACAGAATAGACAGCATTTATTGAAACCAGCAAGTGACCGATTCAAAACAGGAAAATAGGAGTTGTTTCTTCAGATGGTGTTCTTCACAATCCTTTTATGAGGCTGCTGTAGATGCTGAAAGTTTGGAAGGATTGGAAAAAGGGTTGTCTGAACGGCTGAAAGAGAAATACTTTAAGGATGCCTCTGGTCTAAAAGTCATAAATCAAAAATTGTTGCTCTGTCAAAGTACGCAGGGAAGAATTTACATTGGCCACTGTCAGTTGAGATAAATGGATTTTTAGTTTAAGCTATTTCAGACCATACTCTTCCTAAAGCTGTTCTCTGGGTGAGTGCTGTTGTACAAATGTGAGTGCTACTGAAATCAGCAGGTGTACTTTCAAGTTATATATCCTGTTCACTCGAGTGCCTATGCTCTGGAAAGCATTTTTGGCTGACAGAAACATCTGGGGGACCCAACAGTGTTTCATGCACTTACTCAGATTTTCTTACCAGCAAGTCAAACTCACGACTGGGTGTGTAGATATTGTTTGCTCACCCCATCAGCTGTGCAGGATGCTCCTACCTCTCTTCTCTGACTAGTACTACACAGCCCAGCCTCCTTGTTTTTATACTGGATGAAGCTAAAATTGGAAATGACTGGCTGAATTTTCTTGGTCATGCCTTGAGCACCAAACAGTATATGTGCTCTTCAGACAGCAGTGTGTTTATCCTCAGTACAGCTTCTTGTCACAGAGATGATAGTCAGGAACCATTTTTTTATTCGGGAACCTGAGAGCAGACTTTTGGGCAGCGTGCCCAGGGTCCTGCACAAAGTCTGCGTCAGAGCCAGGATACTTTGTACTGAACTTGTTATAATTTAGGGGTCATATCAATAGTGATGGTGATCTTGAGAGTTAACACAAACACACAACCTGGGAATTAGGTCTGAGTTTGAGCCGATAAGAGCACGAAGCAGCCTGGCCCATGTGCTATGTATTTTGGGAAGACTCTTCCCGTAACTGCTCGAGTGATTATTCTGAACAATGTGCTACCATCCATTACTATTCTTATCTGTGCTACCACTTATCCTAAACTTGAGTCATCTATTGTATCTCAAGTGGATTTAATGAAGTGTTTCATATTTTATATTCTATGTGATGGCATTGGCCCATTTTCTATAATCTTTTGTTGGAATTTCCTGGACTGCAAATCACAGCCAAAACTTTCTCAGGCTGGGAAATCAAATATAAACTGGCATAGTATAAGAAAGAAGCAATTATACTTAATTGGATTTCTTAATCAGAAATGTGAAAAAAAAAATCGCTGAAATCGTACAATTTTTGAGTGGCTCTATCTTAATGTAATTAAAAAATCCTATTCCCAATACCAGTCTAAACCTAATCTGCAGATTTTTAATGTGGTTGGATGCTTTGTACACAGATTTTCCGAGCCAAGTACATCCTCACTCTGTTTTCTGATTAAAGAAAAATACTTTAAGCATTAACTGCAAAAACTTAGAGTGTTTGTAAAGACTGTCAGGGAGTTATTTAAAAAACAGAGTTTTTTCCTAACTGGAATTACTGTATTTTTTATTGTTGGTAGTAGACTTTTCCTTCTTGGAACGATATCATACAAATCCTGTAAAAAATCCCCTTTTCAAGTATTTTGAGACACAAGTTCAGTCAGTAGCTTAATTTAGGATGTAAATGAGCTGTGTAGCATTTCAGCTTCTGTGTGAAGTATTCTTGCCATGATTCTCCCCTTTGAAATAGTTTTGGTTCTCCTGTAGTTTGGGTAGCCATAATGTTAAAAATCTGACATCTAATTCTCTACTTGTTATTTCGGTTTTATTTTAAGGCAGATCTTTGCAGCACAAAGTCAGAGCTGAGGTAACCCATTGGAGATCTGCAGGTGGTATTAATCTTGCCACACTCTAAATAGGAAGACAGCAGGGTCTAGAGGTAAAACAATAGTTCAGGCTTACACTAGATCTAATGGAGAAGATCTAATCCATCAAATTAGAGAGATTAGAGAGTGATTCATTTGACCATGAGTTTATTCCTTATTCCTCTTATTCCTTCATTTCTGCAGGGATATGAATGTGCCCTGTTGGGAAACCGATATGGTCCAGCATGGTAGCAAGCAAGAGAGTTACTGTAACCAGATTTTTCTGTTATCACTGAAACAGTGAATTAAACCTACACTTGATATAAATGCAGCATTTTCACAGCAAAATATCTGTATACACAACTTCCAATATATTACTAATCTACTGGATTGACTGAAATGAGAATGTTCTCTGTCTTCGCTAATATTTCATTAGAGGAAGGTTTGGAGTCTAAACTCTTTAGAGTTTAGACTAAAATTCAACTTACTTCAGTCCTGGAAACTTAACTATAACAATTTTTCTAACGGATAAGCATATTCCCTGTCTTTCTCCTGAAGTGCACTGAAACTCATTTCAAGTTGTAAAAGCCATTATAAACAACCTGTAAATATACAGTGTGTGATGACAGCCATATTTATCTCAATATTAAATTCAGGAATAATCTTTCTAATTTCTGTACATGTGGGAGATGAAAAGATAGAACAGTCCTGGCTGAGTTTCAGAACAACCTGGATGTTTCATGTTCATTTGTTCCTTTTGTTGTTGTTGTTGTTTGTTAAATGGTTATTTCTTCCACTGAATTTTATTATAATAGGTTTAGAAACCTAGCTTCATTGCTCAGCTCCTTCTCTACATACCAATGAGGAAGAAATGGACCCAGGCAGAGGAAAAATGTGATAACAAATGATGTTATTTTAAGTCATAATGCCCAAGAAACATAAATTTCTCCCATCTTCCTGCTAGCAAATCTAGGCTGATTGATATGAAAAAATATGAGGAAACGGATCCTTAACATTGGATTGAAGAATAATTCTTGGTCTGTTTGCATTTTTTGGGTTTTTATTTTTGGTTTTTTTTGTCAGACATCTAGGAAAAAAGGAGAAGATAAAATTCAGATCTAAGGCTTGTTGGTGCCTCAAATTGTTGGTTTTATTTAATTAAAATATCTATGCTTCATATATTTAGGATAAAAGTACAGCCTTAAAATATCTGAGTCTGGCAGACTCAGCTGTATTGCTCCGGGGATGAATATTGGTCCAGTTCTATTATGCGAGATCTTGTAGCAGTGAATAAGGAGCGCTCATTTCAAAACATGAAGACTGTGATACTTCTAGAGTTCATGCAAAAGATAATGCATTTCTAAACAAAACCTTCCCCTCAGGTATTTATATACATGGGTGAAATCACCCCTGAGACATCTGCTTCTCAGCCTGAACAGTCCTGGCTGTCTCAGCCTGTCCTCACAGAAGAGACAGTCCAGGCCCTTCGACACCCTGGCGGTCCTTAGAATGCCTGCGTCTCTCTCGTACTGGGGAGTCCAGACATGTACACAGTACCAGACTGCTCCAGCAAAGCCCGTATATGTTCCTGTCTCAGAAAAAAATTAGCAACGGTGAAAATTTTATAGTTATTAAAAAGCAAAGAGAGCATTCCGAGAGTCTGTGGGGTCTTGTTCTATGGGAGGTCTCTGCTCTCATCCCTGGTGGACCAAGCTACCATGCTGCTCACAGTGAGAGACTCAGGCATTCAGCTTTCAAAAGAATTCTTCTTTCTTAATTGTTTACAGAGCCTACATGCCTACATAAATCTTCCGAACCACCCTGCCAGTCTTGGGGAATCTGGATTACTCTGACAGATCTATTAAGCACTCCAGTGCCTAAGTAGAGGACACGGAGGAGATAATACTGCTTTAAAATTTTATCAGTGATTGAAATATTGCACCTCATTCGGATCATCTATATTCTAGAAAAATTAAATCAAGCCAGAAGAAGTGCAAATATAGTGTGTAGGTTCTTTGGCAGAGTGCACCCAGCAAGACATGGTTCTTTCCACTTAATGAAATGAGAGCTGAGGGGAGATAACACTTCTGATAATAAAATGTGAGGTGAGGAGAAGAAGTATTTACACGCATGGCATGTAAGTTCAATAAATAAATATAGACTGGCTATGAGTAATTTAGGACTAGAAAGTAGAAGATTTTTTTTCAACCTGGGAAGAAATAATTAAAAAAAATTAGAAAAACTGAATGGCTTGAAGATGGAACATGCTGCATTTATAGAAAATAAATAACAATCTTGCTTCCCATGGTAGGAGAGGAAAAGACTTGATTATCTAGGAATATCTTTCACCTTGATGTTCCCTTTGTGATCACTGTTTTTTATCATCCTTCTTAATGTTTCAAATTTTCCCATGAACTCACTGGATGGAATTTTCCATAGCCTAGCAAGTCACAGAAGTGAGTTTTGCATAATTATTGATGATCTCCATTCTCTGAATATGTTTGTTTACTTAAACTGGATAGTAAGAATACAGGCACCACATTCTTGGCCACATTTAAGTAACAACCTATGATTTTTCCTTGTGGTACATTACCTTCGCCTTTAATTTTTCCCTCATGTGAGGAAAGGAAAGATAGAATCTAAAAATGTCCCTTCAAGCCTATGCATATATTTCAGTTTCTAATAAAACCAAATTTTTCTTCAGTTGATTTAAATGAGTCCAAAGTTTTAATAGATGTTTTTGAAGTGCACCTCCACTAAAGATGAAATGTATTCTCTTGTTCTCAATTATACGTATGTAGTTCTGAGTTGATAATCTAGGGTGTTTTGAATACTGCTTTGTGCTTTATTATTACTTCTGCACTGGAGCCCAGAAACTACATATTTGCAAATATAATTTTTACTTGGCTAATTTATAAAAGCAGAAGTTTTCTGGAAACTTGATAAAATTCATATCTGCTTACTTAGGGCGGAGGACTTTTGTCAGAGACTTCTATCTCTTCAAAAGGGCTTTTTCTTCCTTTTAGAGATTTTCATATCAACAGAGGCCAATAACCCCTAGATCTTTTTGTGATTGAAAGGATGTTTGTTTTTGGAAAACTGTACCGCCAACCAGTGCTGTTCTGGTTTCATGATGTCCAGGTTCCTGTTTTTTTCCAATGGTGCCCCAGAGTCACACTGTGCCTTTTCTCTTGATGAAATATTGTGAAAAATAGAAATGTTGCATCTATATCTAGCAACCTGGGAAAGGTGAAAAAAAAAAGTGTTCTTGAGGCATTTATGGCATGAGAAAGGAGACGTTTTTTCAAGAAACATGGCCTGGACTAACCGAGGTGTTGTCACGCAGTGTCTTTTCACTGCAGTTGACTGAAAGAAGACACAACAGTTTAGTCATGGGCTTTCTAAATTCTTGTATGCTGTTTCCACATTTATGTTGTTACAGGCATATTGAGATGCACAGGTAGGTTATATAGGAGTATACATATGTAAGAAAAAAGGGAACAATTAAGACATTTTCAAAAGCAATGTTCATAGAACCATGGTATCACATGATCACTTATTTTGAAAAAGACTCTTGAGATCATCGAGTCCAACCCTAAAACATATAAAATCACTCAAACAATAGAAAACTCGAGAGCCTGGGTTGCTGCAGCCAAAAGAAGGGAGGACAGCATAATAATGAACTGAAGGAGAAGAATGTGATAATTCTGAATTAGCTAACTAGATTCAGTGTAGTAGCTCCATACACTCTTTCGGTCATGAAAACTCCAAATGTCCTTACTATGGCCTCTAATTTTTCTTTTAGGAGAAGATCCTACCTTTAAGAAGAAAAATCCTATTTTGACTTCTGTGGAAGCAAGTTCCTTATAAATGATCTGTTTCACAGTTATGCCAGGAGCTGAGAGTGAAGCTACATGGTGCTGTACCACCAGTCTTTCCTTACCCTCATTTAAGTTGAATGGTACTATCTCTTGAGGCATCTCTGGGACTGGCTTAAGTAGACTCAAGAATAACTTCCTGGCACAAAACAGTTCACCTCTTTTCTTTTCTTTTTTTTTCTTTTTTTTTTTTTTTTTTTTTTTTTTTCTGGTGGGTGTGAGAGAGAGGGATGAGAAGGGGAAATGAATTTTTATGAAAGTCTAACAAAGTCTGGTCTCTGTGAGTCCAGTGGGGGCTGGAGTGAGCTCAAAACAAGGACTGAGGGCAAAGTCAGGAGCTGAGCTCTTAATGGAAAGAGTAGGTAATCCTTTATTTCATCTAATTTATAAAGAAATGTTAAATCAGCTCAAATTGTAATTAATAGCTTCAGCTGGAAAAAGAGTACTCACTCGGAAAACCAGCATGCCTGAATTATTCTAGTTCTATGTGTCCTCATGTCTTTGTGACAGGTTTTCACAAAACAGCTCTGGGGCAGTAATCGCTGTTTTGCTATTCAGACCCTTGCATCCAGCTTGCACCACAAGTACTTAAACAAGCAATTTGCCTATGTTTCACTCTGAGTGGTTCTTCTCTTGTTGCTCCATTCCCATTTGATAACATAGACTTTTTTGGTTTGTCACTCCAAATTGCTTTGCGCATTTTTGTTTCTGTTATACAAATGTAGTCCCTTTGTTATAGTTACAGAGCGAGCAAAGATTTTCAGTGTATTTTTGTAATGCTCAGTTACACTTAGAGAATATACTGAATAAATACTAGATCATCTGTAATGCTACTAATGTGTGCCAACAGACAGCATTACACAGCAAAGCTTATTTTTCCTTAGTCTTGGCAATGTTAAGACAGACAGCTCAAGTTTAAGAGATAATAAAACATAGGGAAGTGATACCTTTACTTTTTATAGACATCCACTTCTATTCTTCTGTCTCTTGGGGTTTTTTTGAGGGCTTAAAAAGCAGCTTTTTATTCTTTACTAAGTTTAAGTGTACAGTGAGTTGATGAACGATCGAAAAAGAATATTTAATGATTTATCAACCCTAAGCTTTGTGCAACTAGTGTGTTGCAGTATGGGCATTGTAGTTATCTTTTGAAAGCAGAAGGATTTCATCACTGCCTCAAGGAGATAAAATGCAGTTATTATTGAAGAGCAAAAGTTTATTAGTCACAATGCAAATGAGCCACAAACGGATAAAGGCAGACACCTAATCAGAATGTGATATCACCTAAAGGTTTTTAATCTTCCTTTTATTCAGTTATTGCTACTATGTTATTGAAAGCTGGGAAATTTCTACAAGGAGGTTTTGTCTTGTGAAAGGAGTTTCAGCCTTTATCAGAGATGTATGCAAAGAATTGTGGAATAAACCACTACAGGGAAAAAAAATATTATATGTATAAAAAACAGAAGAAGCCCAGGCAATAAACACGCTAATTGGACACCTTCATTGCAGTGATAATATTCAAGTTCAAGTTCCTATTTCCCACTAGACACTGGGATGTAGCAGTTTGAAGGGCTTAACAGCTCCCTTTGCTGGCAACAAGCAAGAAATGCAGTTTGTGTTCACTATCCCTGGTTCCGTTTGCCATATCAGTTCTTAATTAGCTTCACAGGCAATATGTCCTGGCTCCTGCTTTCAGCTACGAGATAGTAGAACTTTCCAACAATTCAGCAGCTTCAAGGAAAAGTATAAATAGAATCAAAAGAAAATCATCAAAATAATCAAGAAAACAAATTAAACTAGTATAAACATACTAAATAAAATTAAGATTGAGCCAAAATAACAAATGGAAAATCGAACAATTTCTCTGTATAACATAGCCAAAATATGGCTGACTGAGAAAGGTAGTTTCTCTGACGTATACTAAACAACAAAAAGCTGGCCCATGCCTTACCCCCTTACCAGGAACCTTAACCAGACCCAGAACATTCACCTTTCCTGAATCCCAAAGGCTAAATCTCTAAGCCTCAAAGCTGAGTTCAATCCCCAGCCCTGGCCAAAAACCCTAGGTTCATGTCAGAAAATTTGAATTAGTGTAACTTGCTGCCGATTGAAAAAACTGTTTATTACTGATCCTGGTATTAACTACCCCTCCCCCCCCAAAAAAAAACCAAAAAACAAACCAAACCAACAAAACAACAACAAAACAACCCCTAACCCCAAAACAAAACCCCAAACCCCCCAAACTCAAAAACAAACAAAAATAAACCCGACAACAGGGAAAATGCCTTGGCTACCCTCTGGGCATCTCCGCCTCTCTGCTCTCCCCTTTTATGCCTCTAATCCATCTGCTGTGTGTTATGCTCAGATCTTTTGGTGAGGCAATGGGTGATGCAGGAGATTGGGGTTGGTGTGTAGCAGCTGCTTTTATCTTCACGCTCTTTTTTTCTTAACTGGTCCAACATAGTTTCCTCCACCAACCACAGTCCTTTAGAGTCACACCTCCTCCTGATTCTTCTCTCCCTGTCCAGTCTGATATTTGTCTACAGCCCTTGCTCAGGCTGCTCTTTTTTCTCCAGCACTCAGGCTGCCAATTTTTGGCATTTTTCTTAATTTTTCACCCTTCTTTTCTGTCATTTTCCCTCGTGTCTTCTGCTCTAGCATAATTGTCTCTTTCCTTGTCCCTTTGCCTCAGCACGTACTACCTACCTGTCTTTGCAGAGGCGCCAGACACTCCTCTGATTCTGTCATATAGTGCCTGCACTGTGGAGCTGGCATGGGCTGTGCCTGGCACAGCACAGTCCGTGACCTCCTCCCACACAAGTCAACCCTACAGACCATCATGAACTCAAAAACCAATCCTCAAATCCAACCACTAACCCTCTGCCCTACCAAAGCCCCTTATGGAGTCAGGGGAGCAGGGAGGTCATGGGGTAGAAGAGGTAGATGCACATTAGAGGGAAAGCACTTAGTTGTTTACTGCGAGGGGCCCTCTGTAAAAACAGGTGACTGTCCATGAGATGGAGGCTGGGCAGGAGGGAGTTCAGCCAGCAAGCAGAGCAGTGAGAAGAGATGGTGATGTGTGTGGAACAGAGATGGAGGCATCCCCTTTGCTCAGCCCTCCCCTTAGGTCCAAGCGCAATCCCAGAGTGCTTGTAAAGCCCTCAGCCCTACCTTTAATTCTTAGCCCAGAGCCTTTTTCTAATCCATAACCTCAAAGCATATACCCAAACCCTGAGATTTAATACCTTCCTCTATTCTTCACCCTAGGTTGTGCTTTTGCCATCGTGTGCAACCATTAACACAAAATGTTTCATTATGTTTTTTCTAGATATTTTTGAAAAGTTTTCTCAGGAAAAAATATTTCTCTTGAGTGCAGAGACAGAAGTGATGTGATTCAAGTGATGCCACCTGTGGCTTGCATATGATTCTAAGACAAGAAAAACTATTTCACATAAAGTCTTTCTCAAGGTGCAGAAAGCTGTTAAAAACCATATAATAAAAGATAGCAAACATTTTTATAAGGGTTTCTTTTGAGGAAAAAGTTTCCCAAAATATCATAGAGGACAGGAAAATCAAAGCACTGATTCTGTGTGAATCAGTCATACTGCTATAAACCAGGAAGACATATAGAGGTATAAAACAACCAGACGGTGAAAAGTTGTGCTTTTCCCATTATATCAAGTTCAGTGATTACAGAGCACTCATTCTTTTCACTAGGCTGTCATTTTACAAGTAGGTGAATTTCTGTTTGTGATTGGAGTTCTGTATCACAAGTTCTTCCGTAACAGGAGGCTGATGCCTCTTCATCCTGTGCTTCGTGGAGAAGAAATCCAGAAGGGGCTGTCAAATAACTGTGATTCAAGAAGGCCTTAAGTTGCAGAACTCTGGAAGGTGGTTGAGTACTCTGGGAGATATATTGCTGCTCCCTCCTTAACTCTGTTGTAAATCCATTCTTTCTCCTGTTGTTGGACAGAAGATATTGGTATAGAAGGACTTTTGGCATGAACTATTGCAAACATTTATCTTTCCTTTTGACCTTTTAAAGTGGGGTATATAAGGGGTTTTATAGTCCTTGTTCCGTCAGATTCCAAGCAGTTTGTGCTGTGCCAAACACCTTTTCTAGCCACAGACTTCTTTTCAGTGCTGATAAAATTTTTTCAGGATCATATTATGATTTGAAAATTAGTCTGACAGCTTTCGATTGAAAACAGAGTTGAAATACAAAATATTGGCTAATAATCAATTTACGCATCACTTATTAGCTGACATTTCAATTTGTATGATACGTATGGACTCATAACCTAAAACGAAGCAAGTGTCTAAAAATTACATCTTCTCCACATTCCCATTATTTAAACCAAATCAAAATATTTTCCCTTTCCTTACTGATCTAACCTCAGATCCTTCAATCTTCATATCCTCCAATAGAATGACTAATCATGATTTCTTTTTGTTAAAATGTCCCTCTGTGTTTTGTCTTTTCACTGAGTGTTTCTGGTGGCTGAAGGTTGCATCTTTAAGTGCTTCTGTATAACTGAAGCGGGAGCTGGAGGCAAATGAGGACACTTAGCAGTGTCCAGGTGGCACTGAGTCAAACATGTCCAGATGTCTACACCTGGTGCACTCACCAAGCATTCTCTCTCTAATTGGTGAAGAGAACTCAGGACCTGCTGTCAGTGGTTCAGCTCATTTTAACTGAAGTGTACACATCCAAGGTGACCAAAATTTTGCCCTCCTTGCTGATGACCAAACTTGTGGGTACATCAGGCATATGAAAATAAGAGTTTATTTTTACATCTACCAAATGTTGTTTACATGAGGAGCCCTGTATGCCCTGTGACTACCTAACAGGTGAATAATTCATTGTTTTTTGGCTTTCCTCCAGTTTTGGCATCACCCTTGCGTTACAAAGCGTATTTCATTTTTTGAAAATGAGAAAATCCAGGGAGAAGCTTTAACTATTGCGAACAAAGTTTTCAGTTCAATGCTTGTGAATTCAGGCTATGCGCACAGATAACCGTAGAATTCAATGTTAGTAAATTTTGCCTTTGAGCTTTTCCTGAGTTGGCTCATGGCTGCCTGCAGTGAGATCAGCTTAGGCTGGTGTTAATATAAGCTGATCTCCTTAGGCTCCTTTTGTAGTCACTGAAGACAAATATGCATCTTCAGGCTTACCTTGACTGCAGATTTAGGGTAGGATAAATCGCCTGTGGCAGTAATTATTTTTCTTGATGACTGACAAGGGAATGGAGGATGATAAAGTCAGACTAACTGTGAGACACCTAAGCTGGATCTGAGGAACATTTATGTTGCTTTCAAGCTTTCCCTGCTTAAGCCATTCATCAGGTTTTTAGGCTAAGGGACAGATGTTTCTGATGGAGCTTCCTAACCATCAAGAGTGTGATGCGATTTGTGTAAGGAGGTGGTGATCAGTGTTATGTCAATTACCGCATTGTAATTGGCAGGATGGTTATTATTTTCCTTGTTTTAAATCAGCTAGATGCTGTTAGTTTGTGTCTTGCATATTGCTTGCTTAGCACTGGCATGTCCTGTCTGTGACTTTTTACAACACTTCAGTGTTCTATCGGCTTGTGTTCGTGCACTCACAATTAACTGCATGTTTGGGGCATGTGTTGTCCTGCAGACTAGACTCCGTTTTCTGGTGTGCTGTTGTTAGCACTGTATTTTGGTTAACCCTCTTTTGCAATAGCGTATAAACCCTGTAACAGTACCCTCCTTCCAAAGAGGATTGTTTTGGAATTGACCGTTGTGCCACTAGATGGCAATATTAGGCAAACCACAATTTTAAGTTACACAAATCCTACCCTAAAGGCACATCTGTATCAAGACAAAGAGAAACACGTTTCAAGAGAAATATTGCTTTATTTCTACACAGCATGTACTGCTGGAGATCTGTCATGTCATAGGATGGCGCTTAAGCATAAGATATTCACTTTTCCTTGTGGAAGTGGGTTTCCTCGTGATCATGTTTTTACTAGGTGCAAATTATCCTTCTGTGTTTTGTATTCTCTTTCTTGCTTGTCAGTTATGCTTTGTGTGTAACTCTTTTTAACCTCTTCATATGTGGAAGCACTTGTATTCAACTTATTGAATTGTTGTTTATTACAACAGGTTGATCTCTGTTTCTATTTTATACATGAATTAAAATCCTGCAGAGAAAAGTCAGTTGCCCAGTGTGGCCCGATTGTTGCTGATCTTTGAAAAGTATTTATGGAATTGTGGAAGAAGACACAATTAGCCTTCACCAATGGTCTGTCTGTGCTGTACCGTAGAAAGTAGTTCAACAGTGTTACTTTTCTGGCGCTATTTTAGCTGGTTTTCTGGGGGTTTTTTGGATTGAAATGTTGCAGTTTAACAAGTCTTTACAGTGAGGTGGTGTCATTCTTTATGTTTTGTTACTCTTCTCCCATCTTGATCTAGTTTTTGTAGAAATAGGTCTGTCCATTTTTCTCTTGTTTGTTTGTTTGTTTATTTGTTTTATATAAATTCCATTCTCCATCTGTGTCTCTTGCCCGTCCTTTCTCATGGGCTTCTGCCTGCCAAAACCTTGACTCCTGAATGCTAGCCAATTTACCAAGAATCCCCTCAGGCTCTCCACCTCTTTATAGACATCTTCTCCCATGTGTGTATATATATATACATAGGCAGAGCAAAGCTAAAATATAAGCAGGGAAACTATTCTATGAAGAAGGAAAGCAGATGAGCAGGAGAGCTTTAGAGTGTACATGTTTGAGCTGGTAGCAGTTAGCAGACATTTATGAAGGCTGGAGAGCCATCAGAAAATAATGATTAGGTCCTAAGACGGATCACCAGTCCTCAGGGGAGTATTCAAAAGGTCATCAAAGTTTAAGGAACATCAAAGAGGGTAATACAGTGAAAGGAAGAAACAGAAATGCAGCGACCTAACCAAGAAAGTAGGTAGGACATTTTAAATCCTGTGGAAAGCCCTAGACTGTCCAAGCATCAAAATCTACTTCTACAGTGCTTACAAAATCAGTGAAAACAGTATGAAAACGAAAGCTTATCTGTCCTACTGGAGCATGCAAGAACGACAACACCAGCACTTTTCTCTGGAGTATTCAAAAAAGTCTACTGGGTAAGACAATCAGTTTGCCTCAAGCTGAGGGTGATACATGGAGGAAAAGTTATGTATAGTGACTCTTCTGACTCCACCACTGACGTTCATCATTACTGCTGTTAACTTTTGCATCCTTGCTTATGCCTTTTACCTGGAAAATATAAAGCTACGAATTCTTAGGGGCCGTTTCAGTGTCTGTTCTTAATGCTGCTGGACCCTTATCTTACGTGTGGAATCCTTACATATGAATGTCTCTTTAAATAATGGATACTGACCATAAACAAGATTGATCAAAGCATCTGTTCTTCAGAGGGGAATTCTAAACACTCCCTCCCCTCCCACCCTCCACCATACCATACATTTTTTTTGGTAAATACTGCAGAAAAAAATTGTCTTTTGATGACATTTCCGAAGGTTAAAGAATAAATGAATTATTTCCCCTCTCATTTTGTCTCAATAGTGTAAAAATATTTTCCTTGCTCTTTGTTAGATATTTCATTTAAAGAATGAGAAATTCTTTCATCTCCATAATTTACTTTAATGTTATTTGTACTCTACCATGCAGCGTAATACTATATTTTCATATGATCTATTTAGTATTTCAGCTGATAGCTTTTCCAATCTTGTCAAAACCAGAACTGATAAAAAAATCTTAACATTTCTAAAGGAAAGAAAGGCTGCATTTTTATTTTGAAAACAAACAAACAAACAAACCCCACCAAAAACCAACAAAAACAACCATGGAATTTCACCTTAAAAAAAAAAAAGAGAAACTTTATTTCTACTTTGATACCATTTTAAAAATTACATTTTCATGGTTTAACCTATATGTATAACATATTTTTCTGTTTTCATTAATCTCCTGCATCTACATTGAATTTAAACCTTTCATGAATGTCCCTTGTATCACTTGAAACAATTACCAGCCTATATAAGAATGTAAAATATCATCAGTGGGTAGGACTGCAAAATTAGTTAGTGAACTGATGAAGGCGGAAATGTTGATGCAAATCACTATTAGCCTACTGGACTAAATGAGTCACTGTTGAAATAAGGTGTAATACCACATCGTAAATTGCTGGAGTGCATGCGGATTGTGATTCTACCCACTCTACGGTTAAAAAGCCCTTCATGGAGAGGTGTTCTTTTTAAGCTGAGTTACAGCTAGAGTTGCTGTTAAAATATGCCACAGATCAGGTGGGTCAGCAAAGCTGAAGGGATTCACACTGTAAATCTTGGTTTTGTCATTATCAAACTCTAACGTGGACCTGCAGCCAGAGTGGGATAAATCTGCAAGGCTTTCTGCTCTGTTATTTCTGCATTAATTGTAAACCAGAGCAGTCACTGCAGTTACAGGTATGGAAAAAGATACAAGATACAAAAAAATCATTAACAACAGGTTTGTCTATTTCTCTAACTTGTTGGCCTGGTCAAGTCCCTTATTGCTCTAATTTTTTCCTGGCCTTTGCTTCGATATAGTTTGATTTGTTTCATAAGCACTGATGAATCATCTGTGATTAGGAGCAGCCATCGATACCCAGTCTCCTCTGCTTTTTTTACCCACAAGGCCCAGGAGCAAAGGAGGTTTTTTTATTCCAGCAATCAATGGGTAAACACGTGGTGAATACAGTTTTAGGTCATGGACACCCGAACTTTGGGTCACAGAGTCAGATGCGGGATTGTGACTTGGCTCTGGAAAAGATCCATGATGTGCATTTGCTAGGTAATAATCTATTTGAGGAGTTACACAAGAAAGACTGAGGTGCTAGCCACCCTCTTTGGATTTCTGCTTCCACCAATTCTGATACCGTTTTAGAAACAGTGTCTCAATTTCTGCTCATTCAATTTGATCAGCTGCACCTCCAGGTATGCGCACCAAGTCTGGTGAGCTCAAACAGTGCACTTGCTTTTGGGCACCCCCAAATTAACATTCTAGTGGCTGTGCTAGAGATTATCTCCTTGTACATGCTTTCTATGGCTCTCGTAGGAGATTTCCAGGTCTTTCAAGTATTTTAAGGGGCTTCTGATTTGAGAAGCCATATTGGGCTGGTAGGTTAGGACACATTAAACACTGTGCTACTTCGGTCAGAGGCTGCTGCTTCTTTAATAAGTGGTATATTTTTACAGTAAGGGTCAGAACATGACCAAATGTGAAAAAATATAACTCCATTGCCAAATATTTTGCCCTCTCACAATGTTTTCACAATGCTTAGCTTTCATGGGAGGAATAATGCCTGTTGGAAAACATAATTTAAAAAAATAATTCAGCAAGTAATGCCGGCTTCTAATGTTTATTTTACTAGAAAATCTCTCACATTGGTTTTGTCTTTTTATTCTTTCATCTTAAAGGTCCTATGAAGCCAACTATAACCAACTACACAAATATATAAAACTCTCTTTTTTGGGGTGAATCCTTCAAGCAGAAATAAAATTTCATTGAACATACTGTTCTATGTCCTAATTAAAAAAAAAAAGAAAGAAAATTTATTTACTTGTCTCATTCTCAGAAAAAACTCATACATGAACTGATTTCTACTACTTTCAACATATTTAAGCATATCCTTCCCCAGAAGTCTGCAGTTGTGAAAAGAGAGTATGGGAAGTGAGGAACAGTATTTGCAGCCGAGTGACCGTATTTTATTACTGCAAATCCATCAGCACATCATATTCTGCCTGCAAGCAGCCCATTAAAAAAAATGTTTGGTGCAATTAAAATGTACATTTTGATGTGAGACAAATGTATGTTTCAAGACATATATATGAAAAAATAAAAAATATGAGATAATCAAGTGCATTTCCTGTAGTTTCTTTGTGAGTACAAATAATCACTTCATTTTTTCCCTGTGTACTTTTTTAATCAGCCTGAGGCACAGTGGGAGGTATTTCTTCAGCTTTCCAATAAGGAAGGGGCGAAGATTAAAGGGGGCGTCTGCCTTCAAAGCCATGGTAGGTCCAGAGGGAGTCTCCTCCTGGGGTTTTGGCATTGGAGGGTCTTTGAAGTTTTTTGGATTTTTACTTACCAGGTGGTCTTGACTCATAGCAGTGTCTCCTCTGAGCTGCAGTCACACAGCACCACAGGGAACCTACCTACTTCACTTTCTGGAGTAAAGAAGCCACAGGAAAAATTATATTTTTGTGGGATGGTTATATCTCTTATGGGAGCACAACAATCCCCGCTACAGAACCCGAGATGGAGCAGAAATACATGCCAGATAGCAGAAAGTCTGATTCAGTTAAAAACTATCATGTAGCAATAGTGGAAAGCGCTGTCTGAATGCAGTCATTAGATGGCAGAATTGATCAAGCAATAACCTGAATTTTGTGCTCTGTAGTGTATGCTCCAAACCAGATGGTTTAAAGAATAGATAGCAAGTAGCAGCTGGTGCTTGTATGTATTCCCGAAATATCATACCTGGCTTACCTGCCGGCACTTTGAGCTAACACAGACCATGGTATTTGTATATCATTTCCAGAAGCAGCACTTCAGGGACTGGGGATCAGAGCATCAATCAATCAGGATTGTTAGATCATTTCTAGGCATGGGCCTTTGAAGACCTGTACCTGTGTAAATATTGACCATCAGGATACTGTCTGGCTATACGTTTTTGGCAATAGCACAGGTATAATCCACTTGTGTTTTCCTAAATGCCATTGCTTTGAGAGGCATCTTTTCTGAAGTGAATCTATTCAGCCAGTTTTTAACTGCAGTTAATTTCTTTGGGCAACTTCATTAAATTACTTGCCAAGCTAAGCTCGTTGCCAGCAGTTAAATTCTGTGGGAGCTGATCTCTCAAATCTTACCTGTTTTTCTCCCTTGTAACTGCAATACCTTCAGATAAAGAAGCACAGTACTACCAGTTCTGACAACCCTTGAACCCACATGATTTCATTACTGCTTTCCCTTTCGTGAAAATAAAAAAAGTATTCTTTTTAATCAACCTGCTGACTCCAATAAATTATTTCACCATTAACTTTTCTGGTATTCCTCTTTCCATTAAGATTCCCTGTAGTCTAATTGCAGTTCCCAAACTACACACGCCTCTACCACCAGATTAAGGTATCTTATATCCTTCGTTAGTGCCTAAAGGTAGTATTTCCTATGGGTTGGCTCGCCCTAAGAAAAAACAGAGAAAGGAACTTAAACAGAATTTAGAAATCTACAGCTAAAATTATCAATTTTATGTGCACAAGTGACACTGGAAGTGTGTCTCCAACTGATTGTTCATAAAGATGTTTAAATATATTACATCCATGCACAACATAAGCACCAAAGGAAACTTAAATTATTTGAGCTCTTTATTCCAAATTCAAAGTGGCGTACTAATCCCACCTTTTCAAAATTTCGTGCCTGACATTTGTTTTTTGTTCTTTTATTTTTTTTCCTTCACCTACAAGTGCTTACAAAATCTCATAGTAAACCAGTCTGCATTTCATACATGACAATTCTATACAAGCATATTGGGATTCATACCTCCTAACACTAACCATCTTCTTCTGAACTTGTCACCTGGGATCCCTTTACAGTCAGTGGAAAGCAATAGCCACTTCTAGAGGCAATTCATCCCATCTATTTTAGATGTCTGCTTTAGGAAGTGTCTGCTCGAGAAGTTATGATTTCTCTCCAGTGACTGTAACAGGAGCCTGGGGGGACCAAGCTGAGATAAAAACTCCCAGTCTTAACATTTGGTCTGGCGAATCCCATGCAGAGTCTGAGGTCTTAAAAACAAGACTGCAATATTCCACTGCCTCTTTATAAGAGCTGTATGCAATCTGTACCTCTTTTGCTACAGTGAAGTAAATGATGAGGGGCACAATCCAACAACAGCATATCTTTTAAAGGTGACAGAACCACACTTGCAGAGTATACTCATCAGGATGTTAATGTGTATTTACCCTAAGAAAGAGCGATGGGGAAATCACAATTAACTGAATAAGTTCCAGTAATGAAATGTAACAGAAGTATTAAAACTAAGTTGTAACAGATAAGCATGATACAAATGGTTTAACCAGAGGGTTTTGTACAATTCACTTTTTATTTGACCGTACAGTGATCTCATTTTCCCTTCACTGAATAAATGGTTTGACCAACTCTGCCCGGCCCAATTTTCAGGCTGAAAAAACCAATAAGATAAACAACTAGAAATCTACTTATTTAACTGGGTTTAGCATATTTGAAGGACCACTCTCTCTTGATATTTACTTTAGTGTGAATGACAGTAACACTATAGATTTTAAAAATGTGGTACGGGAATAACCACTCTAGCAAATTCTGTTACCACTTCAAACTCTTTCTTCACACCTCTCATCCCCAAGAATTTTGAACAACTCAGGGATGACCTATTTTGAATTTTTCTATGGTTTCTTTTCTTTTT